>CM053037.1:168583255-168878255 GCA_028564925.1 Lithobates sylvaticus | reverse complement strand
TCCTCCTGGGTCCAGGTATACAATCTGAGTTTGTATTATCTTCATGCTTCCAGTGGGTGCTCCATTTTCCTGCCAAAAACATACAGATACGTTCACTGGCTTTGAATGAAATTGGTTCAATGGGGCTTGTAATGGGATTTTTAGATTGTATGCCCTGTTGAAGAACGTGATTAGTGCAATGCTCTCTGTATAGTGCTGAGTATTATGTAGGTGGTATAAGAAGTCAAACCATTGAATAACTGATGGTGTTAAGAGTGCTCCACCTACATATTTTGGGTGGAGGGAGGGAAGTCGCACGCATAAATAGATCTTACCAGCGTGTTTATGTGACTGCGATCCGCTTAGGTAAAAGCGTTGCCGAGCACTTATTCCTTCACCCCACTCCTGCCTTGTCTCCCTCCTTTTTTCTGTAGACATTAAATGAGAAAAACATCCACTCCATTACTGTATCCAAGCAATTCAAACATTTTTGAAGATCTAACCGCTTAAAGTAAAACGATCACCTTGTAAAACGACCCATTTCGTTTAACCCCCTTCCCGCTTGCGCTATAGCCGAAAGATGGCTACAGCGCAGGCTTAATTTTTCCTTTAGGGCGTACATAGACATCTCCCCCGTGATCGTGAGCCTTTGGATTCAGCTGGTCACAGATCGGGGTAAATGGCCAATCACAGCGGTCCTTTACCACATGATCAGCTGTGTCCAATGACAGCTGAGCATGGAAGTAAACACAAGCCGGTTATCGGCTTTCCTTTCCTCACGCTGACAGCAAGAGGAGAGAAAAAGAGAGCCGATAACCTGCTGATTATCAGTGCGGTCCCAACAGTGCCCATCGGTGCCTCTTCATCGGCGTCGCCTATCAGTGCCCATCAGTGCAGCCTCATTGGTGAACATCAATGAAGGAGAAAAATATTGGTTTGCAAATTTTTTTAAGAAATTAGGAAAAAAAATTCCCATTATTTTCGGTCCTTTTTTGTTTTGCAAAAAATAAAAAGCCCAGTGGTAATTAAATACAGCCAAAAGAAAGCTCTATTTGTGTGAAAAAGATTATACAAATTTCATTTGAGTACAATGTTGCATGACCGTGCAATTGTCATTCAAAGTGCGACAGCGCTGAAAGCTGATAATTGGCCTGTCCAGGAAGGGGGTAAAAATGCCCAGTGGGCAAGTGGTTAAAATAGAAATGAAAGGCAAAACATTTGTATATACAATTAAAACATTATATACACTTTTTTTTCCCCTTTTTAGAAGTGATCACTTTTGCTCTGTTCTCAGCTGAATAAGAGCTGGTGGGTGGGGGGGGGGGGGGGGAGAGAGAAACAGCTGTACAATGATCTTCCCAGTGAATGGCTGCGCAGGAAGAGTGTGTCAAGAAAAGTCTGATCATTGGAGGAGAGCAGGCTGAGTTCCCAGCACAGGACTAGACTAGAGAACTGACCACACTGTGCTCTCCTGCTTCATGTGGTCAGTTTTTAATTAGAAAGCAGAGGGACTGGCAGGAGCACCAGTGATTTCACACAAAGGAAGCAATACAAAGAGAACAGGATACTTTTTTCATACAAGTATATGGTACAGCAGCCACATATTAGGAATACCCAAATCTAACTGTTTTATTCTGAACATAAAAGTAAAATGTCAGCAGGTACATTTGATCATTAACCAGCAGCTGGTTAAAACATGACTTGTGTGTGGCCCTTATCCAAACTAACACAGAGGTCAGTTCTCCTCTACGGTCTCCATGGAAGATCGTGTTGATACAGCACAGACTACGCTAAAACATTTCACCTAAAATAAGAATAGAAGGATTTTAACATACAAGTTTCCAAAGGAAAGCTGTTCTTGTTACCCATAGTCGTCACCCCCCAAATCCCTAATTGTGACAGCGGGTGAAGGATCCTCTCCTCACACCCTCTGTCACAGTTCAAAAACAGTGGAGCCGTGCGGGGCACATAATTTGTTCACAGTTTTCTATCAATGAATGAACTACAATTACCATATACCATTGTGGCAGATGGGTGGTTGTTCTCAATGAACTGCAAGGGCAGTGGTGAGGGTCCGATTAGTTCATTGATTCTTCCTGCAGTTCAGTAACTGTCTGCCCGTATGGGAGGTACTGGCAGACAGCTGCCTGAGAATCTGCAGGAGCCTGGCATTGCACCTGCAATCAGCTGATCTGCAGTGTAAAAAAAAAAAAGTTTTTTTTTTACCTTCAAAAAGGTGAACTTAAGCTTTAAGTTGAGCAGAAATGTATCGTAGAAGTCAGTGGCTGTACATATGTATACACTAATACCATATGCATATAAGCATACAACTCTGGACATGGAAATTTGCATCCAGAGTTATATACATGCTTACACATGTACTTGAGTATACACCCATATAGCAGCACACGGCCATTGATATCTATAGGCAGCTATACGCAGCACCTGTTGGCTTCTTTGCAGGGAAATAAGACAGAATTTACACTATAGAGCAGTGTTTCTCAACCTTTTTACCTTGGAGTAACCCCTGGCAAAAAGTTTGCGATCTCGAGGAACCCCTAAAATAATGTTCACATCTACAGCTCACGGAACATTGGTATGATCAGCGAGCTGTTAACAAAAATTATTTGTAAAAATAGCATTAAATAAAAGAATAAATATTAAAACGTATGGTACCTATTTAATGTGAAACTTGTGCTTTCTTTTCCTGCAGAGCTGATCCATTCAGGGGACATTACACGGGGCAGGGGACATTACACGGGGCAGGGGACATTACACGGGGCAGGGGACATTACACGGGGCAGAGCATATAAGGCAGGGGACATTACACGGGACAGGGGACATGGGGCCAGGGACATTACACGGGACAGGGGACATGGGGCCAGGGACATTACACGGGACAGGGGACATGGGGCCAGGGACATTACACGGGGCAGGGGACATTACACGGGGCAGGGGACATTACAGGGGGCAGGGGACATGGGGCCAGGGACATTACACGGGGCAGGGGACAGGGGACATGGGGCCAGGGACATTACACGGGGCAGGGGACATTACACGGGGCAGGGGACATTACACGGGGCAGGGGACATTACACGGGACAGAGCATATGGGGCAGGGGACATTACACGGGACAGGGGACATGGGGCCGGGGACATTACACGGGACAGGGGACATGGGGCCGGGGACATTACACGGGACAGGGGACATTACACGGGACAGGGGACAGGGGACATTACACGGGACAGGGGACATTACACGGGACAGGGGACATGGGGCCGGGGACATTACACGGGACAGGGGACATGGGGCCGGGGACATTACACGGGACAGGGGACATTACACGGGACAGGGGACATTACACGGGACAGGGGACATGGGGCCGGGGACATTACACGGGACAGGGGACATTACACGGGACAGGGGACATGGGGCCGGGGACATTACACGGGACAGGGGACATTACACGGGACATTACACGGGACAGGGGACATTACATGGGACAGGGGACATGGGGCCGGGGACATTACTCGGGACAGGGGACATTACATGGGACATGGGGCCGGGGACAGGGGACATGGGGCCGGGGACAGGGGACATGGGGCCGGGGACATGACATGGGGCCGGGGACATGACATGGGACCGGGGACATGACATGGGACCGGGGACATGACATGGGACCGGGGACATGACATGGGACCGGGGACATGACATGGGACCGGGGACATGACATGGGACCGGGGACATGACATGGGACCGGGGACATGACATGGGACCGGGGACATGACATGGGACCGGGGACATGACATGGGACCGAGCACATGGGGCCGGGGACATTACATGGGGCCGGGGACATGACATGGGACCGGGGACATGACATGGGACCGGGGACATGACATGGGACCGGGGACATGACATGGGACCGGGGACATGACATGGGACCGGGGACATGACATGGGACAGAGCACATGGGGCCGGGGACATTACATGGGGCCGGGGACATGACATGGGGCCGGGGACATGACATGGGACCGGGGACATGACATGGGACCGGGGACATGACATGGGACCGGCCACATGACATGGGACCGGGGACATGACATGGGACCGGGGACATTACATGGGACCGGGGACATGACATGGGACCGGGGACATGACATGGGACCGGGGACATGACATGGGACCGGGGACATGACATGGGACCGGGGACATGACATGGGACCGGGGACATGACATGGGACAGAGCACATGGGGCCGGGGACATTACATGGGGCCGGGGACATTACATGGGGCCGGGGACATTACATGGGGCCGGGGACATTACATGGGGCCGGGGACATGACATGGGACCGGGGACATGACATGGGACCGGGGACATGACATGGGGCCGGGGACATGACATGGGGCCGGGGACATTACATGGGGCCGGGGACATTACATGGGGCCGGGGACATTACATGGGGCCGGGGACATGACATGGGACCGGGGACATGACATGGGACCGGGGACATGACATGGGACCGGGGACATGACATGGGACCGGGGACATGACATGGGACCGGGGACATGACATGGGACCGGGGACATGACATGGGACCGGGGACATGACATGGGACCGGGGACATGACATGGGACCGGGGACATGACATGGGACCGGGGACATGACATGGGACCGGGGACATGACATGGGACCGAGCACATGGGGCCGGGGACATTACATGGGGCCGGGGACATGACATGGGACCGGGGACATGACATGGGACCGGGGACATGACATGGGACCGGGGACATGACATGGGACCGGGGACATGACATGGGACCGGGGACATGACATGGGACCGGGGACATGACATGGGACCGGGGACATGACATGGGACCGGGGACATGACATGGGACCGGGGACATGACATGGGACCGGGGACATGACATGGGACCGGGGACATGACATGGGACCGGGGACATGACATGGGACCGGGGACATGACATGGGACAGAGCACATGGGGCCGGGGACATGACATGGGGCCGGGGACATGACATGGGGCCGGGGACATGACATGGGGCCGGGGACATGACATGGGACCGGGGACATGACATGGGACCGGGGACATGACATGGGACCGGGGACATGACATGGGACCGGGGACATGACATGGGACCGGGGACATGACATGGGACAGAGCACATGGGGCCGGGGACATGACATGGGGCCGGGGACATGACATGGGGCCGGGGACATGACATGGGGCCGGGGACATGACATGGGACCGGGGACATGACATGGGACCGGGGACATGACATGGGACCGGGGACATGACATGGGACCGGGGACATGACATGGGACCGGGGACATGACATGGGACCGGGGACATGACATGGGACCGGGGACATGACATGGGACCGGGGACATGACATGGGACCGGGGACATGACATGGGACCGGGGACATGGGGCCGGGGACATTACATGGGGCCGGGGACATTACATGGGGCCGGGGACATGACATGGGGCCGGGGACATGACATGGGGCCGGGGACATTACATGGGGCCGGGGACATGACATGGGACCGGGGACATGACATGGGACCGGGGACATGACATGGGACCGGGGACATGACATGGGACCGGGGACATGACATGGGACCGGGGACATGACATGGGACCGGGGACATGACATGGGACCGGGGACATGACATGGGACCGAGCACATGGGGCCGGGGACATTACATGGGGCCGGGGACATGACATGGGACCGGGGACATGACATGGGACCGGGGACATGACATGGGACCGGGGACATGACATGGGGCCGGGGACATGACATGGGGCCGGGGACATGACATGGGGCCGGGGACATTACATGGGGCCGGGGACATTACATGGGGCCGGGGACATTACATGGGGCCGGGGACATTACATGGGGCCGGGGACATTACATGGGGCCGGGGACATGACATGGGGCAGAGCACATGACAGGGGACATTACACGGGACACAGTTTTTTATAATATCAATGTGGGTGCATTTATACATTTTTTGCAAAAGGTAGACTTGGCCTTTAAAGAGCTATTAAGACCACGCCGCTTTGACTAGTGTATTTTAGAACAAAGGTCCTTTTTTTTTTTTTTTTTTTTTTTTTTTTTTTTACTTTCTACAGAGAGAATAATGCAAACAATAGTGGGAGGTCAGGGAGGAATTCTTTTCACAAGGCCACTTTTCTCAACTCCAGCTTCATTGGCAATGGTGGAAAGTGAGCTGAATTTGCTGCACCAAATCGCATGAGATCAGCTCTGTTTAGAGCAGCCCATTGTAGCGTGTTTCAAATGTAAAACAAAAAATTGGTTGCCGTGGGCAGAGAAGACGGATACTTATTCTGACATGAGTCCCCGTGGTTGGAAAAAACTATTTAAATTGTGTATCCAATTCTCAATTGCTTTCCAGTATGTCTTACTTCCCTCTGTTCTGTGTCTGCTTCCAGAGTACAAAAAGGCCCGGGCTGAGATTAAGAAGAAATCTTCCGACACAATAAAGTTACAGAAGAAAGTAAAGAAAGGTAATAGTCCATTTCATTTCTGTTGGATAATGATACTAGCTGTTACGTGTTCTCCGTGTTGCCAGTTTTGTGGTCTGGGAACTTAAAGTGATATTAAAAAATAACAAATATGTTCTAATTACCTGCTCTTTTGCACAGAGCAGCCTGGATCCTCCTCTTCTCTGGTCCCATGTTGGCACTCCCGGCTCCTCCCTCCTGCCAGGTGCCCCCACAGCAAGCAGCTTGCTGTGGGGCACCCAAGCAGGCACGTCCATTCACACACGGAGCCTCAGCCCCACCCTGATTGGCTCACTGGCTGTGATTGACAGCAGCGGGAGCCTATATACACTATATTCTGAGAAGGTTGTCCACAAGGTTTAGGAGGAGTGGGAATGTTTGACCATTCTTCCAGAAGCGCATTTGTTAGTCCAGTCACTCATGTGGACGAGAAGGCCCCGCTCTCGCAGTCTCCGTTCAAATTGTGTATGTGTGTGTGTATATATATATATATATATATATATATATATATATATATATATATATATATATATATATATTATACACAAACAACTTGCATAACAGACGTATTTGAAGGCAGTGCCCACACAAATTTATTGGCACAATTGCTATTTGCTTTGGTGTCCATGTATAGTGGTAGGTTAGAGTTCCACTTTTCTCCAACACATGGCAATAGCCTTCTGTACATAGAAGAAGACCAAGCATAACTCTTTCAGCAGCAGTAGTAGTAGGAGCCAGATTTTCTAGGATTTTCTAGGCCTAGGATGAGGCTGCACATCTTTGGGGAAGAACCAAGGTGGACAACTTTGTGAAACTTTAATATATTTGACCATATGGTTAACAAGCACAATTTTTGCATTAGCCAGGAGGTACTTTTTTTAGTGGCTTTGTAGCAGTTGATTATTATTGCAGCTGTCATGCCTATGGCTGTATATTTGCTCTGCATTATTCCTGGTTCTGTCACTGTAATGAAGTGTGTTGTAATTGTCCAATGCATAATTTCTTAGATCTGTTGGGAGAGTTTGGAATTCCATGCGATGATGGCCATTCCTCAAGTTGTAGTGCAGAATGAACACTTCCTGCTTTTAGTATACACTCAGATTGATGGACTTGTTTTGTGGGGAAGGAAGTGTGACAGAGGAAATAGGAAAGGCAGGAAACGGTGGTGGGCCAACTCTTCTAGTGATGAAGAGAAGCAAATTTCCAGTGTCCACATTCTACAAGTGGTGATCCTTCGTACAATCGCCTGTTCCCACTTTGCAGTGCTAGTGTCGGTCGTTGTCTTCCAAGAGTGGCCACTGCAGCCAACCTAAAGTGGTTGTAAACCTCGGATATGAAATATGAGCAAAGCATATCCTTCTATAGTGTGTACTTATCTCAATTAAGGAGGAGCTCCAGGCTCCTTAAGAAAAAATTAAAAGTCAGCAGCTACAGATCCTGTAGCTTTTGACTTTTAGGCCTCATGCACACTGGACGTTTTTGGACATTTTTACAGCAGCTATTTTTGGCAGTAGGTGTTTTTTTCTACAGTCATTAAACTCTCCCTGATGTTATCCTATGTGTCCATGCACACATAGGCTGTTATCAGCAGTGTTGGGCAGTAATGTTTTTGAGCAGTAAAAAAAAAACAAAAAACTAGTGGGTTCTGAGAGACGTTTTTCAGCTGTAAAAACACTCTAACGCAGATAAACGCTCAAAAACGTCGCTCATCTGCTTTTTAACGTTTTTGATCCATTGAAAAAAAAGAATATGCGGAAAAACACTATTGCAAAATAGTTGAAAGACTCACTGCACAGCCACACAGTTATTTTAACGTCCAGTATGCATGATGCCTTAATATTAGGACACTTACCTGTCCAGAAATCCAGTGTCTTCATCCAAGCCGTGTTTTTCTTTTTTTATTTTTTAAACCGTATCGATGCAACCCTACTTTTTCAGCAAAACTTTTCTTTCATTTTTTTTTAAGAGGGATTAGAACACCTGTCGGTTTTTATTGCTGCCTGTGTCCCCATTATGGAGATTAACCCTGTCTATTTTTCCTGTTTACCATTATTATTATTATTATTATTATTATTATTATACAGGATTTATATAGCGCCAACAGTTTACACAGCACTTTACAATATAAAAAGGAGACAATACAGTTATAATACAATAAAATACAAGATGATTAAGAGGGCCCTGCTCAGAAGAGCTTACAATCTAATTATCAGTGAAAGAAAATCCCAAATTCTGGGCTGCCACCAGAACAGAAACAGAACAGAGTAAATCTTCCAATGGGGACACTAGTTCTGGTGACAACCAGGAATTCCCTGACTTCCTGTTTTGAATGGGACGGAGGAAGTGAATATTGGACAGGGCGTGAAGGTAAATTCCCCCACAACAAAAACCTGACAGCTGTTCTAAGGAAAATGGAAAGAAAAGTTTGCTTTTTTTAGTTCTACTTTAAAAACAAAAAAAAAAAAGATTTACAATATTTTGCTGCAGGATAATCCTGCTGAAATCTTGTCCCGGTTGGTAGGATTGGCGAGCCGGTCTGCGGTTTGTCCAGGTTGTCATGGTAACGGAGAACGCCTTTGAGGGCTCCTAAAAAACTGAACTGGCAGTGTTTAGCGGGCCCGTCAGTGGAGGTGCGATGGACCAGGGACCCGGATTTAAGTCGCCTTGACGGTTTGTGTCAGCGCCTCGGCCTGTGCTCTGGTCAGCCCTCATTTTGTTTGTCTCTTTGGCGAGCAGAAGCGAGTTTCCAGAGCCATGTAAAGAAATTACCTCATGGGTTTTCTTTCCTGAAAGGGGGTTTTGTCGCTGGCACACATTTTTTTTTACTTTGCATTGGCGGCCTGGCCAATTTCTGAACACAAAGATCTTCTTTAGCACATACATAGGGATGAATGTGTTTCTTTCTGGAAAAAGAAACCCTTAAACCACCAACCAGCCGGAGTCGGAGAACACATCTCTAAAAACCACATTGTTAGCGTTGCTGCGCAGGCTCTGAACGTTTCCATTTTTCTCAATGCTCGGCCTGTTACTTTACTCTGCCCTGCGTACCGACACAAGGCCCAGGTCTGTGGGGGATCTATGAAGCGAAGGAGTGGCGGCCATGTTGGATGAGGTCACTGCAGTGTGATGTGAGCCATTGTACTGTACGTTCTTTTTATTTTATTTTAACGGACCTAATGCTACTTTGCAAAAAAAAAAACAAAAAGGATTTGGCTGCTATTAGGAGAATAGATCTCGCATAGTTCACCTTAAAGAGGAAGTAAAGCCCCTTTAAAAAAAAACAAAAAAAAAAACGGAACCTGCAAGGCAAAGGCATAATGAGCTAATATGCATAGTCATATGAATGACTTACCTGAGAACGAAGCCCCCGAAGCGTCCCTCACCCACGATCTTCTGCGCCGCCATCAAACCCGGAGTGACTTCCGGGTCTCGCCGCTCCAGCGCTGTCATTCGCTGGAGCGGCGATGACGTCGCCCACATGCGCCGTAGATAACGGTGCCCTTTTCTTTTCTAAATATCTCCTAAACCATGTAGGTTTAGGAGATATTTATTGGACCTACAGGTAAGCCTTAATCTAGGCTTACCTGTAGGTCAAAGTGGTTTGTAAGGGTTTACAACCACTTTAAAACTGCCTATACAGGTAAGGGGCGTCTGTAGATGAAAACACACTGCAGCTTTTACCAAAGTTTAATAATGCCCTTGCTGTAGGTGTAGGCTGCTTCTACAGTTGTGCTCATAAGTTTACATACCCTGGCAGAATTTATGATTTCTTGGCCATTTTTCAGAGAATATGAATGATAACACATTTCACTCATGGTTAGTGTTTGGCTGAAGTCATTTATTATCAATCAACTGTGTTTACTCTTTTTAGATCATAATGGCAACAGAAACTACCCAAATGGCCCTGATCAAAAGTTTACATACCCTGGTGATTTTGGCCTGATAACATGCACACAAGTTGACACAAAGGGGTTTGAATGGCTATTAAACCATCCTCACTTGTGATCGGTTTGCTTGTAATTAGTGTGTGTGTATAAAAGGTCAACACGTTTCTGGACTCCTGACAGACCCTTGCATCTTTCATCCAGTACTGCACTGACTTTTCTGGATTCTGAGTCATGGGGAAAGCAAAAGAATTGTCAAAGGATCTGCGGGAAAAGGTAGTTGAACTGTATAAAACAGGAAAGGGATATAAAAAGATATCCAAGGAATTGAGAATGCCAATCAGCAGTGTTCAAACTCTAATCAAGAAGTGGAAAATTAGGGGTTCTGTTGAAACCAAACTACGGTCAGGTAGACCAACTAAACTTTCAGCCACAACTGCCAGGTAAATTGTTCGGGATGCAAAGAAAATCACACAAATAACTTCAGGTGAAATACAGGACTCTGAAAACATGTGGTGTGGCTGTTTCAAGATGCACAATAAGGAGACACTTGAAGAAAGATGGGCAGCATGGTCGAGTTGCCAGAAGAAAGCCATTACTACGCAAATGCCACAAAGTATCCCGCTTACCATACGCCAAACAGCACAGAGACAAGCCTCAAACCTTCTGTCATTTGGAGTGATGAGACCAAAATTTACCTTTTTGGCCACAACCAGAAATGCTAAATTTCGAGAGGAGTCAACAAGGCCTATGATGAAAGGTCCACCATTCCTACTGTGAAACATGGAGGTGGATCACTGATGTTTTGGGGATGTGTGAGCTACAAAGGCACAGAAAATTTGGTCAAAATTGATTGCAAGATGAATGCAGTATGTTATCAAAAATACTGGAGGAACATTGGCATTCATCAGCCAGGAAGCTGCGCATGGGACGTACTTGGACATTCCAACATGACAATGATCCAAAACACAAGGCCAAGTCGACCTGTCATTGGCTACAGCAGAATAAAGTGATGGTTCTGGAGTGGCCACCTCAGTCTCCTGACCTCAATATCATTGAGCCACTCTAGGGAGATCTCAAATGTGCCGTTCATGCAAGACAGCCCAAGAATTTACAGGAACTGGAGGAATTTTGCCAAGAAGAATGGGCAGCTTTACCATCTGAGAAGATAAAGAGCCTCATCCACAAATACCACTTCAAGCTGTCATGGATGTTAAAGGGGGCAATACACAGTATTATGAAACTTTTGATGAGGGTCATTTTGGGTAGTTTCTGTAAACTTAAGAGCACAACTGTACCTCATGACGCCTGGCTGGAAAACTCCTAGGACATAGCTAAGACTCCCAGCAGTTACTGTTCACCTTCACCTTCACCATCACTGGAGCAAACTTGTAAACGTTGAGCTCAAATCTACTGCTTCAGGGGGGAGAAAGTGCATGTGAGGGGGGTTAGATCGGAGAAAGACGCTCACTCCTGTGAAGGTAAGCAGCAATGGCTAGGCCTCTCATAATAACATCCTGGGAGTTTTCCAGTCAGGCTTCATAAAGGTATGTTAATGGCCTACTTCTATAGCAAGGGCATTTTTCAACTTTGATCAGAGCTACACAGCTTGTTTTTATCTACAGACATCCCTTAACCTGCACAGGCAGTTTTTTTTAAAGGTGAACTATGCCTTTAAGGCTGCACTTTTACCTGAGCATATTGTTTCTCAGGAGTATTTTTTACGGGTTTTTTTTTTTATTTTTTTTATCTTTCTGCATTTTCAACTGAGCAGATTGATTCCCAGGAGTATCTCTTGAGCGTTGTTTTTTTTGTGCGTTTTTTTGTTTTGCTTTTTTTCTTCTTTTTTTTTTTTTTTATCTTTCTGCATTTTCACCTTAGTGGATTGATTCTCAATAGTGTTTTGTGTGCATTTTTTATAAGCTTTTTTTTTATTTTTTTCTGCATTTTCACCTGAAAAGGTTGATTCTCATTAGTATTTTTTGAGTGTTTTTCGTGCATTTTTATAAACTTTTTTTTTTCTTTTTCTTTTTTTTTTTTTATCTTTCTGCATTTTCACCTGAGTGGAACTCCTCCACTAGCGGAAGGAGTTCCAACACACTAAAAACACCTGAAAAAATGTGTAAAAATGATTCATGCTTTTTCAGACGTTCCTATTCAAGCCTATGGAGCCAAAAAGCCCAATTCTGCCTTGAAAGTAGCTTGCGTAGCTTTTGGAGGGTCAGGCTTCAAGCCACATTTACAATACGTGGGATTTTGGATGTTGAGCATTCTGGAGCTTCAAGGGTCTTGTGTGCAGGTAAACTTGTGTGCGTTGTATTGCAGTTTAAAGCTTCATTCTCAGCTCCTCCGTGAGCTCCCGAACCTGACATTTCCTCCCCTCACTTCTGTTTGTTTGGAACAAGCAATCCATGTTGTTCATGTGCACTACTAATCCCAACTCTATCGCTGGAGCAAGCAAGAGAAGGTGCCTACATTCCTACATACAGTGGGACCATAGGGAACGAACGTAGCCACCCTCTAACAGGAAGTAGGAAGGAGTTTAGTATCGCCAGATGCAGCCTGCCCCCTATGGCCAGTGACGGGACTGTATAGTAGTTCTTCCAGCTGGAAGATCGCTCCTCATTATTCACAGTGGAAGGGAAGTTATCATTTAAATATTTATCTGAAACATTTGGAGCCGTAGCTTTGCTGTCCTGCATGAGAAAATCGGTGGGTTTCCCTTGGGAATTTTGTTGGGAATCGTGTTAAAAATAACAGAATTTCCGAAAAACATGATGACTTATCTGACGGGTTAAAGCCGGAGCAATCCCTGCAGTTCACAGAGCACAGAATTCCCGTGCAGCTAATACAGCTGTTATCCCAGGACGTCTGGCAATGCCGATATGTCAGACCGCAAATAATCACTTCCCAATCTCCGTAAAACTCTACAAGGAAGGGGGGATGATGGGCTCCCCCTCCACAGGCTATCCTACACATGGAGTCATTCTTGTCCACGCATAGCCAAGACGCCGTATATTACAGACTGAGTCATCAGTGGTGGTGTGTAGGAAACGAGTCCAAACAGAATAAAAATAAGTCAAACCTTCTACTGTTATAGATCAAATGTAGGCATACTTTGGGGAATTCTCGAAGGCATTCTTCCTACTGATCCCCAATGTAAGGCATTCTTCCTACTGATCCCCAATGTAAGGGATTCTTCCTACTGATCCCCAATGTAAGGGATTCTTCCTACTGATCCCCAATGTAAGGCATTCTTCTTACTGATCCCCAATGTAAGGCATTCTTCCTACTGATCCCCAAATGTAAGGGATTCTTCCTACTGATGCCCAATGTAAGGCATTCTTCCTACTGATCCCCCAATGTAAGGGATTCTTCCTACTGATCCCCCAATGTAAGGGATTCTTCCTACTGATCCCCCAATGTAAGGGATTCTTCCTACTGATCCCCAATGTAAGGGAGTGTTCTTTCTACTGATCCCCAATGTAAGGGAGTGTTCTTTCTACTGATCCCCAATGTAAGGGAGTGTTCTTTCTACTGATCCCCAATGTAAAGGAGTGTTCTTTCTACTGATCACCAATGTAAGGGAACGTTCTTTCTACTGATCACCAATGTAAGGGAACGTTCTTTCTACTGATCACCAATGTAAGGGAGCGTTCTTTCTACTGATCCCCAATGTAAGGGAGCGTTCTTTCTACTGATCACCAATGTAAGGGAACGTTCTTTCTACTGATCACCAATGTAAGGGAACGTTCTTTCTACTGATCACCAATGTAAGGGATTGTTCTTTCTACTGATCCCCAATGTAAGGGAGTGTTCTTTCTACTGATCCCCAATGTAAGGGAGCGCTCTTTCTACTGATCCCCAATGTAAGGGAGTGTTCTTTCTACTGATCCCCAATGTAAGGGAGTGTTCTTTCTACTGATCCCCAATGTAAGGGAGTGTTCTTTCTACTGATCCCCAATGTAAGGGAGTGTTCTTTCTACTGATCCCCAATGTAAGGGAGTGTTCTTTCTACTGATCCCCAATGTAAGGGAGCGCTCTTTCTACTGATCCCCAATGTAAGGGAGCGCTCTTTCTACTGATCCCCAATGTAAGGGAGCATTTTTTCTACTGATCACCAATGTAAGGGGGACATTTCTCTTTCTGATCACCAGTGTAAGGGGAGCATTCTTCCTACTAATCACCAGTGTAAGGGGGGAGAGGGGGCATTCTTCCTGCTGATCACCAGTGTAAAGGGGGCATACTTTCTACTTCCCACCAATGTAAGGGACACTTTTCCCACTGACCCCTGATGAATGAAGTTTAGGGGTGGTTCCCTGAGACCTTAAAATGATTTCTAAGGTTCCTCTGAGGTTCAGAAAGGCTGATTTGGCTTTTATTTTCTTGCATTTTTTTTTATGCTGAATGCTTAATCCAAAACAACGCTATCGTTGGCTCTTTGCTTAGTTCTAGGATGACCCAGGGACAGAGATAAGACACATTCTTGAACCAAACACAGATTTAAAAAATCATACCCGAATCTGTTTATTTCAGCTTTTTTTTCTGGTTTATAAGATGTACTGTGAAATATATAGGTGAGCCCTCCCTAATGACTAAGCAGAATAGTTAATCAGCATAAAGATCTGTGGGCATGGCTTCCTCAATTTTCAGGATGGTTCTGTAAATGACGTTCAGGTTTGCATAAACTAATTAGCATTTTCTATTTACAGCAGACTGTCTATGCAGAATAATCTTCTGCCAGCCGATAACTGAATGGTCGTCATGATTTATACTGTACACACACACACACCCTTGCATTCAATTACCCATTCTACCTTTTCACCTTTTCAGAAAAAAATTAAACACCCTACAGCCTCACCATTGTGATTGGCTGGTACGATATAACTGCCCAGCTTTGCCTGGGTTTGGGATCTTCAGCCATCTTGATTGGCTGGGATGACATAACTTCCTTGCTTATTCCACATTTGAGGTCCTTGGTCATCTTGATTGGCTGGAATGATAAAACTCCCAGGCAGCTTATGGTTTCACGGTCTTCAGACATCCTAAATGGCTGGGATGACAAAATTCATTGGCTTCTTCCACTTTCGGGGTCCTCAGCCATCTTAATTGGCTGGAGTGATATAACTCCAGGCTTCTCCTGAGTTCAGGGTCTTTGGACATTATGTTTTGCTAGGATGATATAACTCTTTGGAGGCTTTCACATTTGGGGTCCTTGGCCATCCTGATTGGCTGTGATAATATAACTCCCTGGCTTCTTCCAAGTTTGGGAGTTTGGGCTCCTCGGGCCATCTTGACTGGCTGGAATGATGTAACGCGCCAGCTTCTTCCAGGTTTGGGGTCTTCAGCTGACTTGATTGGGTGGGATGATGCAAGTCCCTGTCTTCTTCCACATTTGGAGTCCTTAGCAGTTTTAATTGCCTGGAATGATATAACTCCTAAGCTTCTTGCAGGTTCAGGGTCTTTGGACATTCAGATTGTCTGGTATGCCATAACTTCCCAGGTTTTTTTCAAGTTAGGGGTCCCCAGACCTTCTTAACTGGCTGGAATTACATAGCCCCCCAGCCTTGTTCATGTTTGGGGTCCTCCGACAATTTTTATTGGCTGGGATAAATTAATGCCCAGGTGTATCCTGGGTTTCTGAGTCTGCAGACATTTCTGATTGGCCTGGATGCCGTAACTGTCTGGCTTCTTCCATGTTTTGAGGCCCTGTCATCTTGACTGGCTAGAATGGTGTCGCTGCTTGGCTTCTTCTGGGTTCGGGGGTCCTATTGATTGCCTGGGATGACATAACTCCTGTTCAAGCACTACCAGCACCAAATCCATTCTTCTGCAGCTCAAAAAGTAAGATAAGAAGACTTTATTATAGAGTAGTTGTAGTGTGCCTCTTCTGGAATAAAATCCTTCCTGCTCGCAAGTTTTTAGATTCGGGGTAAAGTTCCGCTTTAACTTGTTCCTGAAGCTTCTAATGAAAGATTCTCCTCTCAGGCAGCGATTATCATTCCTGTCCTGCACACGTGGGTGTTTGTTAGCGTGTGTTCCCTTTAAGCGTTTAATTAACTTTCTCCAAATCTCGACAACTCCAGACAAGCCTGTCGCATCAGAATTTCCAGCGGTTGCTAATGGCCAAAGGCTGTGTAATAGAAAAACATTGCAAGTTTTCATTTTGTGACAAATATTTATGCTGGCTGGCTGGGGAGAGACGACTTTTATAGACTTTCCAAATCCTGACATTACAAAATGAAGATACACCATGTCTGTTCCTATTCTTAGTTTCTTCCTCTGTTTTCAGTTGTTTGGTAAGTCATTTGCGGATCTAGAATTCTCTGCAATAAACTTTATTTTGGTCAGAAGTAGAGCACAATCTGGTGTGGAAAGAAAATGTGTTGTGCTAAGAAATTACAACTTGTATATAGTTACTAAAAAAAACATTAAAACTAGTAAAAAAAAATAAAAATAAAAAAAAAATTGAGAAATTTTATTGCTTTTTTATTTTATTTTTTGTCATCCATTGGGTGACACTGCTTAATGATATTAAAACGGTTGTAAACCGCTGGACGTTTTTTTAAAATGTATTTTTCTTTATTTTTTGTACCCTGCAAGGTAATGTCATAATGTGCTAGTATGCATCGCATACTAACACATTATGTTAACCTTACCGTATATACTCGAGTATAAGCCGACCTGAATATAAGCCAAGGCACCTTATTGACTCGAGTATAAGCCTAGGGTGAGAAATGCGCAGCTACTGTAAGTGTAAAAGAGAGTCAATAATGCCCATTTGCAGCCTCACTGTGCCCATTTGCAGCCATAGGTCCCCCAAACTTCAAACTTGGTAGTTAAGGGTTCCTAGATGCCCCCTAGCTGCAGCCAAGGGTCCCGAAATGACATTGCTGCAGATGGACACAGTTGACCGACTTTGGGGCCCTGTATCTCGGGCCACTTGGTGCTAGGAACCTCAAATAGGTTGGCTTACCAAACTAGGTTGGCATACCAAATTGGGGTTCCTAGCACCAAGTGACCCCGAGATGCGGGGCCCCAAAGTCAGGTCGGAAAATTTTAATTTTCTGCAGCAATGCTTGACTCGAGTATAAGCCGAGGGGGGTACTTTCAAAACTCTGCTTATACTTGAGTATATACGGTACCTTAAAACTAAGCTCGTCCGGCGCCGAAATGTCAGAGCTGCAGGCGCTCCCATGGTCACCCGTCTTGCTCCCAGGTTCGCGGATTCTGGCTCTGTGTCTGGCCAGAGCTGCGATGACGTCACTCATGCGCGGGAGCCGCCGTTTACGGTACAGGGCTCTGAAGTGGCCGTTTCTTCAGAGCGCATGCACCAGTGATGTCACTGGTTGCATTTACATTAAATATCTCCTAAATGGTGCACGTTTAGGAGATAATTACACTACCCATAGGTAAGCCTTTTTATATAAAGTCAGAGATGGGAGTTTACTTCCACTTTAAACAAAGTAGGACTATACTGCCATCTGCAGGAGACATTTATCCTGCATTTCTTCTGTAGGTGGTAGAATAACCCCACAATGCCTAATAGCCAGCTGTGTCCTTCAGTGGACTCTGAGAAAAGAATTTTATGGCAAGTTCAAAAATCCTATATTCTCTTATTCATTAAGGGACACAGATGAACAGTATTAAGCAGTATAGGGTTATACTGCCGCCTACAGGAGAACTGGCCTCCTGTAGGTGGCAGTATAAACCTACGAGTATAACTAAAGGCCACATTTTTTTTGCAGTTGTAGCTAGTGGAGATGGATTAGAACACCTGTCAGGTTTTCATTGCTACCCAAATAGGGTTCACCCTATTTGTCCTGTTTACCATTATCATTAAAAGGGAAAGTAATAGAAAAATCAAAAATTTTGGTGGACAAGTAATGGAGGGGAAATCCAATGGGGACACTAGTTCTGGTGACCTGGGGGCCCAAAGGTATTCCCGTAATTTGCAGGGATTTCACTTCCTGTTTTGGCTATGGGACAGGAAGTGAAGGGAAATCTCTTCGATGGGACACAGATGACAAAAATAAACCTGACGGCAGTTATAGCCCTCCCTTACTTTATTCAAAATTAAAAAAAAAATGCGTTTTTGTCTGCAGTTCTACTTTGTTTTTGAACAGTGGGGAGGGATAGAATATCTGTGAGGCTTTTATTGCTGTCTGTGGCCCCGTTGGGGAGATTTACCCTCTCTGTTTGTCATGTTTGCTGTTATCACAGAAAGTTAAACGTAAAAAGAAAATCCCACATTTTTGGGTTGTCCCTAGAACAGTAATAGAGGGGCATCATCCAATGGGGACACTAGGTCTGGTGACAACGAGGCATTTCCTCACTTTGGAGGGATTTCCTCTCGCTTCCTGTTTTGGGTATGGGACACAGATGGAAATAAACTACATTTACAGCATTTTAACCCTCCCCTTACGTTATCCAAAATGGAAAAAAAACTTTTGCCTTTAGTTCTACTTTATTATCAAGCTGTGGCCCTCCAATGGACATCAAGAGAAGGATTTTACTGTGAGACCACCGGGTTCGAGCAATGCAAGTTTGATTCCATTTCCTTGCAGTTGAGTGAAGCCACTAATTGCCTCGTTCGATCGCTTTGCATTCTGATCCCTTTATGATCGAAATACACAACAAAAAAAACACACGTGCAGTGCAAGTGACTGAATAAATAGTGAAAAATAAAAAAGTGCCACGTGCAATGAGGATACAGGCATTCCAGGCAGCGTGGAATTGGCAAAAAACCTACCTAGGAGGTGCGTGCAAGTGAAGCAGTTGGTGACGTCTTACAAAAAACCCAATGGTGTACCACTTCCAAAGTTTCTTCTTTCCGGCACCCCTGGGGTGCCACCCCCTAGGGGGCGCCTCACCAGGAGCTCCTTGTGCTTCCTGGCCCCTGGCCAGACAAATGCAGCCCCATTCCTACTAGAAAGGCATTAAACCAGGCCAGAATCAACCCGGGAGGAAAAGCATCCATCCCACTGTTCCCACCTGTCCACTGGGGACAAGCTTGGTAAACCAGGCCAGAACCCCCCCCCCCCCCCCCCCCCCCCGTGCAGATCGCAACTGCAGTGCGTTTTGACTGACCCGACTGTTGATCATAATTTTTGAAACCGACAGTCTCATTCACTTTAATGGGACGGCTGGTGATGCGGCAGTGACACAACAAGGTGAGGGACGTGGCGGCAGCAGGTGAGTGGATGTCCGCTAACAGGCGCTGCCATGATGGATATGAAATGACAGGTGCTCTTTAATTGTAAGGACTCATTCTTGCTGGTAGTTAGAATCTTTAATATTTGCACACAAAATGAAGATTTCCTATTTTAGAATAATAAGCTGTCAGGTTAGTAAAACAGTGATATCAGAACCGATTCAATCGTACAGTTTTTAGTGTACATAGATTTGCAAATCAATGGGAAAAAGGAATATTCCTGAACTTTGTTTTATCTCATTGTTACTGTGAAGTTGTGAGAATGAGTTTACCAAAAATGTAAATATTGCAGAATATATACAGCCTCCTGCTACATAACTAAGCTCCATTTCATGCTGAATAAACTCAATTATTAATGTACCTTAAATAGAAAACTTTCTTTAGATCGGTTTTTACTCCAAAAGCATTTTTATTAAATTATATTTGATAAAAATCCCCCAAAAAAATCAGATTTAAATAAAAAAAATAGGATTTTCTTTTTTCTTTTTTTTAATCGATTTATTATTTTTATTTTTTTTTTTTTTTTTTTTGTCCTCCCTGCCTTATAGTAATCCAAATATCTTTTAATTGTGTAAATGTTTTTCCTTTGGCTGGCTCAGGCTGTCTGGCCTTTTGTTTGGTAATGATTGCTGAAGCACCTGACAGAACAACAACTGCTGCGTATCCGCTGTGTCAGGGCTATGCCGGGGTTTGTCATTCCAGCCATTTGTTCCTTTCGGATTCTTTAGCTGCCACAAGTGACTTTTCCAGAATAATTCCAGGGATTTATGAGAGCACGGGGGGGAGCAGCAACCACTCAGGATGCAGCAATCGGAATAAAGAAAGCTGAATTCTGATTGGTTGCTGGAACATCACAGGCATTTACACTGGTAAAGTATATCTAAACCCTGAAACAAAAAAATGTATTGTATTGCAGCTTATCAGTCTTTAGATGTGTTGCCTGCTTTAGTTTTTTTTTTCTTTACCCGGTAATCCTGCAAATAACACACTTCCTGTCCCTGGATGACGACGTTCACCACTCTACTGTATGACTGAATCTGTGGGGGTGGGCCGCATGGTTGGGCATCACATGACTTCCTCTCTTCTTTTCCATTATATAGTCAGTGGTGGTGAACTGGAAAAATATATATAGGGGGTCTCAATTGTGGCCCCTGACACTTCCAAAGGGCCACACAATAACGGCACATTTTCGCACCTCAATGCCCAAAGATTTCTGCCCTGCTGCATTTTTTGCAGTGTATCGCAATGTTCACTGAAGAAGTTGGAATATAATACCCCCAGCAGTGGTGGCAGTAATCATAACCTTCAGCAATAGTGGCAGTAATAACCCCCAGCAGTGGTGGCAGTAATAACCCCCAGCGGTGGTGGCAATAATAATAACCCTCAGCAAGGGGTGGCAGTAATAATAACCCCCAGCGGTGGTGGCAGTAATAATAACCCCCAGCGGTGGTGGCAGTAATCATAACCCCCAGCGGTGGTGGCAGTAATAATAACCCCCAGCGGTGGTGGCAGTAATAATAGCCCCCAGCGGTGGTGGCAGTAATAATAGCCCCCAGCGGTGGTGGCAGTAATAATAACCCCCAGCGGTGGTGGCAGTAATCATAACCCCCAGCGGTGGTGGCAGTAATCATAACCCCCAGCGGTGGTGGCAGTAATCATAACCCCCAGCGGTGGTGGCAGTAATCATAACCCCCAGCGGTGGTGGCAGTAATAATAACCCCCAGCGGTGGTGGCAGTAATAATAACCCCCAGCGGTGGTGGCAGTAATAATAACCCCCAGCGGTGGTGGCAGTAATAATAACCCCCAGCGGTGGTGGCAGTAATAATAACCCCCAGCGGTGGTGGCAGTAATAATAACCCCCAGCGGTGGTGGCAGTAATAATAACCCCCAGCGGTGGTGGCAGTGGCAGTAATAATCACCCCCAGAATTGGAGTCGTTATCCGTAATAATCACCCCCAGCATTGGAGTCGTTATCCGTAACAATCACCCCCAGCATTGGAGTCGTTATCCGTAACAATCACCCCCAGCATTGGAGTCGTTATCCGTAATAATCACCCCCAGCATTGGAGTCAGTGACAGTAATTTTCCCCCAGCATTGGTGTAGTACTATTAACTGGTGGTCAGTGGCAATGAAAGTTAACCTGCCCCTATCCCCCCCCCCCTGTATTGGTGGTCAGTGGCAGTTAAATTTACCCACCAACTCTGCTTTGGTGGTCATTGGAAGTGAAATTTAACACCCCAACCACACCCTGCATTGGGGTTTGTAGCAAGTTAACACCCCATACTCTCTATATTGGTGGTTATGGTAGTGAAATGTAAACCCCCCCATATTGGTGGTCATGGTAGTTAAAGAATTAAGTGAAACCCCCCAATCCCCCCTGTATTGGTAAGCATGGCAGTGATAACCCCTTCCCCCTCTGCATGGTGATCATGGCAGTGAAAGTTAACCCTCCCGTATTGGTGGTTATGGCAAAGTAAGTATTAAGCCTCCCCCATCCCCCCCTGCTGCACTGGTGGTCACGGCAGTGAGTGTTATCCCCTCTCGATGGTTGATCACTTACCCATCACACGCTCCTGCGCCACTTCCTCGCCCTCTCTAGGACAGGACTTGTACACAGTAGAGTCTTTCAGTGCTGGAACACAGAGCGTTCCATCGTTCCATCATTGCAATATAACTGGCCCAATAGCCTGTGGGCCATGTGTTCCAGGGACATAGGGGGTCAGGGAGATTAGTAGTTTGCAGAACGAAGAGAACATTGGTTTTCTTTTCAGTTCAGCTTACTGAAAAGTACAGGGACATTGCATTTCTGGTATTTTTCTGTACTTACTGAAAATGTTTTTAGTCTAAATTAGAAAACGAATGCAGCCACCATATCTAAGGACTGGTAAACTGCAATATATAAATTTTTTCTTCTTGGGAGACACCATTGCTGCTCTTTCCTTTGACGAATACGAATTGCCCGCTTGTCAGGCTCTCTGCAGCCTTGTGTATTATGAGTGTCAGGGGTTGAATCTTCCTTCAATGTTGGTCTGTTGTCTCTGTTGTCACACAGGTAAAGACGATGTGCGTCTGCAACTGGACAGCGCTCTGCAGGATATGACTGATAAGTACGTACTTCTGGAAGAAACCGAGAAGAAAGCTGTGGCCAGAGCACTGGTGGAGGAACGAGGCCGCTTCTGCATGTTCGTCTCCTTCCTAAAGCCCGTCCTGGTAAGTCCTGTCTGGTGGATTTTCCTAACTTAATGGAGAACTCTTAAGAGGTGCATTTATATAAAAAAAGGAAAAGAATTGTAGAGCTATATGTCCTGTGATTGTACATGTACATTTGTTCTCTGTGAATGCCAGCAAAGTAAAACTTTATTTTGGCTATTTTCTCTCCAGGTTGAATGTTTTTCATTCATGCAGAATAAAGTGAATCTGGACATTGATATGGCCACTAGATGGTGCTGACGATCATAATAAATACTACTTTTTCATATGATCGACCGCTCCATCTATTGGCCATAATGTGGTATTTTCCTGATGTACTGTATGGAAGATATTCAACCTGGAGAGAAAATAGCCTAACACTCGGGTTCCACCCCCCGGCGTTATTGGGCTCTATTTGGTGAAGGAGGTCTCTGGTTCTATGATCACACAATCATTCTTCAGCTGTAAAGAGTAAAAATGTGTGGCTAAATAAATAATCCCCACTGCAAGGGAAAACTTTTCTTTTTTTTTTTTTTGTCTGCATTTCAGCTTTAACCTCTTCTTAAACCTCTTAAATAGGATGAAGAAATCGGGATGCTGGGAGAAATTACTCATTTACAAACCATCCTGGAGGACCTGACAAGTCTGACAGCTGAACCAAATAAACTGCCTCCATTGAGTGAACAGGTATGTGTTCTCTATTAACTATTCAGGAAAGAAGAATCTTCTAGCTAGTCTGGTTACAATGCAGCTCCAGCCATTCAGGAAAGAAGAATCTTCTAGCCAGTCTGGTTACAATGCAGCTCCAGCCACAACGTATCGTGTTATGTGACCGCAAGTAACAGGAGCAAGTGTCAGTGGTACAGGGTGACAGTCTGGAGCAAGTGTCAGTTGTACGGGGTGACAGTCGGGAGCAAGTGTCAGTTGTACGGGGTGACAGTCTGCAGCAAGTGTCAGTTGTACGGGGTGACAGTCGGGAGCAAGTGTCAGTTGTACAGGGTGACAGTCTGGAGCAAGTGTCAGTTGTACAGGGTGACAGTCTGCAGCAAGTGTCAGTTGTACAGGGTGACAGTCTGGAGCAAGTGTCAGTTGTACAGGGTGACAGTCTGCAGCAAGTGTCAGTTGTACAGGGGGACAGTCTGCAGCAAGTGTCAGTTGTACAGTGACAGTGTACAGTCTGACAGTCGGGAGCAAGTGTCAGTGGTACAGGGTGACAGTCGGGAGCAAGTGTCAGTGGTACAGGGTGACAGTCGGGAGCAAGTGTCAGTGGTACAGGGTGACAGTCTGGAGCAAGTGTCAGTGGTACAGGGTGACAGTCGGGAGCAAGTGTCAGTGGTACAGGGTGACAGTCGGGAGCAAGTGTCAGTGGTACAGGGTGACAGTCGGGAGCAAGTGTCAGTGGTACAGGGTGACAGTCGGCAGCAAGTGTCAGTGGTACAGGGTGACAGTCGGGAGCAAGTGTCAGTGGTACAGGGTGACAGTCGGCAGCAAGTGTCAGTGGTACAGGGTGACAGTCGGCAGCAAGTGTCAGTGGTACAGGGTGACAGTCGGGAGCAAGTGTCAGTGGTACAGGGTGACAGTCTGGAGCAAGTGTCAGTGGTACAGGGTGACAGTCGGGAGCAAGTGTCAGTGGTACAGGGTGACAGTCTGCAGCAAGTGTCAGTTGTACAGGGTGACAGTCTGCAGCAAGTGTCAGTTGTACAGGGTGACAGTCTGGAGCAAGTGTCAGTGGTACAGGGTGACAGTCTGGAGCAAGTGTCAGTGGTACAGGGTGACAGTCGGCAGCAAGTGTCAGTGGTACAGGGTGACAGTCGGGAGCAAGTGTCAGTGGTACAGGGTGACAGTCGGGAGCAAGTGTCAGTGGTACAGGGTGACAGTCGGGAGCAAGTGTCAGTGGTACAGGGTGACAGTCGGGAGCAAGTGTCAGTGGTACAGGGTGACAGTCGGGAGCAAGTGTCAGTGGTACAGGGTGACAGTCGGGAGCAAGTGTCAGTGGTACAGGGTGACAGTCGGGAGCAAGTGTCAGTGGTACAGGGTGACAGTCGGGAGCAAGTGTCAGTTGTACAGGGTGACAGTCGGGAGCAAGTGTCAGTGGTACAGGGTGACAGTCGGGAGCAAGTGTCAGTGGTACAGGGTGACAGTCGGGAGCAAGTGTCAGTGGTACAGGGTGACAGTCTGGAGCAAGTGTCAGTTGTACAGGGTGACAGTCTGGAGCAAGTGTCAGTGGTACAGGGTGACAGTCGGCAGCAAGTGTCAGTTGTACAGGGTGACAGTCTGCAGCAAGTGTCAGTTGTACGGGGTGACAGTCTGCAGCAAGTGTCAGTTGTACGGGGTGTCAGTTGTACAGGGTGACAGTCTGCAGCAAGTGTCAGTTGTACAGGGTGACAGTCTGCAGCAAGTGTCAGTTGTACAGGGTGACAGTCTGGAGCAAGTGTCAGTTGTACGGGGTGACAGTCGGGAGCAAGTGTCAGTTGTACGGGGTGACAGTCGGGAGCAAGTGTCAGTTGTACGGGGTGACAGTCTGCAGCAAGTGTCAGTTGTACGGGGTGACAGTCTGCAGCAAGTGTCAGTTGTACGGGGTGACAGTCGGGAGCAAGTGTCAGTTGTACGGGGTGACAGTCGGGAGCAAGTGTCAGTTGTACGGGGTGACAGTCGGGAGCAAGTGTCAGTTGTACGGGGTGACAGTCTGCAGCAAGTGTCTGTGGTACGGGGTGACAGTCTGCAGCAAGTGTCTGTGGTACGGGGTGACAGTCTGCAGCAAGTGTCTGTGGTACGGGGGTGACAGTCTGCAGCAAGTGTCAGTGGTACAGGGTGACAGCCTGCAGCAAGTGTCAGTGGTACGGGGTGACAGTCGGGAGCAAGTGTCTGTGGTACGGGGTGACAGTCGGCAGCAAGTGTCTGTGGTACGGGGGTGACAGTCTGCAGCAAGTGTCAGTTGTACAGGGTGACAGCCTGCAGCAAGTGTCAGTGGTACGGGGTGACAGTCGGGAGCAAGTGTCAGTTGTACAGGGTGACAGCCTGGAGCAAGTGTCAGTGGTACAGGGTGACAGTCGGGAGCAAGTGTCAGTGGTACAGGATGACAGCCTGCAGCAAGTGTCAGTTGTACGGGGTGACAGTCGGGAGCAAGTGTCAGTTGTACAGGGTGACAGCCTGGAGCAAGTGTCAGTGGTACGGGGTGACAGTCGGGAGCAAGTGTCAGTTGTACGGGGTGACAGTCTGCAGCAAGTGTCTGTGGTACGGGGGTGACAGTCTGCAGCAAGTGTCTGTGGTACGGGGGTGACAGTCTGCAGCAAGTGTCTGTGGTACGGGGTGACAGTCGGCAGCAAGTGTCTGTGGTACGGGGTGACAGTCTGCAGCAAGTGTCTGTGGTACGGGGTGACAGTCTGCAGCAAGTGTCAGTGGTACAGGGTGACAGTCTGCAGCAAGTGTCAGTGGTACAGGGTGACAGTCTGCAGCAAGTGTCAGTGGTACAGGGTGACAGTCTGCAGCAAGTGTCAGTGGTACAGGGTGACAGTCTGCAGCAAGTGTCAGTGGTACAGGGTGACAGTCTGCAGCAAGTGTCTGTGGTACAGGGTGACAGTCTGCAGCAAGTGTCTGTGGTACAGGGTGACAGTCTGCAGCAAGTGTCTGTGGTACAGGGTGACAGTCTGCAGCAAGTGTCTGTGGTACAGGGTGACAGTCTGCAGCAAGTGTCTGTGGTACAGGGTGACAGTCTGCAGCAAGTGTCTGTGGTACAGGGTGACAGTCTGCAGCAAGTGTCTGTGGTACAGGGTGACAGTCTGCAGCAAGTGTCTGTGGTACAGGGTGACAGTCTGCAGCAAGTGTCTGTGGTAGAGGGTGATAGCCTGCAGCAAGTGTCAGTGGTACAGGGTGACAGCCTGCAGCAAGTGACAGTCGGGAGTAAGTGTCAGTGGTATCACTTTAAAGGAAAACCTGCTCTGAAAATCGGAAACCCCGGCATGGCTTCTCCTACATATAGATCCATACATTGCATTTTTATATGCCTCTGCCATCACCATCCCACCCTCTTCCTTGCAATTGATGGACATGCTGGGCTGAATGGAAGAACTGTCTCAGAAGTGCCTCGGATACACAGAAATGTGTTCTTCAGGGGCTATAGAACAGGCGTTGTATGGCTGTAAAGGTACCTTGAGGTGCTGGCATTTCCTCGCCAATTTAATAACCTTTACTCTGCCACAGTGTCACAGTGTTTGCATAACAGGTCTGTTTAAATCTGGATGTTCCTAATCAGATCTGTGTTTAGTAAGTAGTGCAGTGGAGGTGTAATCATGGTGATTACATTGGCGGGTGTAATGTCCAGGGAGCATCAAGAGGTCTAATTTGTATTGTTGGAGAGTGAACTCCGTCTTCCTTCCTCTGATCTGCCTCCTAACAGTGTGAAATCTGCAAATCTTTGACTGAAAATATTTCACACACGTAAGACACCCATGATCATGGTTCAGGTTCTTGGACTTAAAATTTTTTTTTATATATATGTATATATGTGTGTATATATGTATGTGTGTGTATGTGTATATATGTGTATATATATATATATATATATATATGTGTATAAATAATATATATAAATTATTTTACCAGCTGCCATCTTTTCCTTCAAAACTATCTGGTTTTAGATATATATATATATATATATATATATATATATATATATATATATATATATATATATATATATATATATATATATATATATATATATATATATATATATAAAAATATATATATATATATATAAAAAATAGTGTGTACATTACTAGGCTGGGGTCTGATAACTTGGCAGCGTTTGCCCTCGCTTTACTGGCTGAGCAGCTTCCTGCCCTGAAATTTCGTGAGAAATAATCCGCTCCTCTTTCATTTTCTGCTTTAACAGGTGATACACGATCTGAAGAACTCCGATTACAATTTCATTTACCAGACTCCACCCGCCTCTCCAAGTGGAACCTTATCACGAAAGACCAGCACCAACAGGTATTCTACAGAGGCTTGCTGCTGCGGGAGGGTGCCTAGCCAGGGGGCGAATTACTTTCCAGCTTCCAGTCCTTTCTTGAACGCACAGATACTCACACCCACATTTGTTCTATTATTAAATTCAAGTTTTCTTTTTATTCCTCCAGAAATGTGCAGCTGTTCATTTTTTTTTTTGTGCTTTTTTTTTTTTTTTTTTTTACTAAAAAAAAAAAAGTTCTTAGATCAGCATTAAAGGATAAGTTCTCCCTTTGTAACTTTTTGCACCCGTATTTAGGGTCTAACATTTAACATGTTACTTTGGAGCAGCTGACCTCTGACCCTCCATGACAGCGGGCTTGGGATCCTCTCCCCCCATCTGCTGTTTCTTTTTAAAAAACATTCCAGGGTTTTGTGAGTTCTGTCAGTGAACTACAAGTCTTTTTTTATTTTACAAAGAGTGAACTTGGCCTTTAAAGTGGTCCTAAAGACTAAATTTTTTTTACCTTAGTGATTGTAAAGGTTAGTTTTTTGTTTTGGTTTGTAAAATAACATGTTATACTTACCTGCTCTGTGCAGAGCGGCCCCGATCCTCCTTTTCTGGAGTATCCTGGCGGCGCTTCTGGCTCCTTTTCTCTATCAGGTGCGCTCACTGGTCCTGCTACTGCGTTCATTGACACAGACAGCAGGACTCGGCCCCACCCCCCCAGCTCCCGTGTCACTGGATTTGATTGACAGCAGCAGGAGCCAATGGCTCCTGCTGCTATCAATCTATCCAATGAGGACTCAAGACAGTGGCTGGAGCTGCTAGGCTTGTGCTCGTCACTGGAACGATCGGGTTCTGGTGAGAAAAGTGGGGGGGGGGGCCTGGGGGGCAGCATCAGCGCAGAAGGTTTTCAAACTTAATGCATAGAATGAGGGATTACAACTCCTTTAATACATTATTTGCATTAAAAAAAAAAAATGTTTAGGCATCAGCCTTCCCCCCTCACCCCCACCTTTTACTTACCTGAGCCCTCATTCGTTCCTGCACCGTGGACGTCTGCAGCTCTTTTGTCCCCCTCACTTCCGGGTCTCGCTGGCTTTGCTGGGGCACCGAGAGCCATTGGCTCCCAGTGCTGTCGATCAAAGCCAGTGATGTGGGGGTGGGGCCAAGTCCTGCTGTCTGTGTCAATGGATGCAGCAGCAGGGCTCTGGAGCTAGCACGCACGGGTGCCCCTATGGGAAGCGGCTTCCCATGGGGGCACTGGACAGAGGGGAGGGGTCAGGAGCCCTGGTGGGAAATTTTAATAATATTTTTTATTTATTTTCTATTTAACTTTACAATCGCTTTAAGCTGTTATGAGTTAATTTGTTGAACAAATTTTTAACCGTTTCGCGTCCAGATTCGTTTTTGTTTTTTGCTTAAATACCCACACCAAAGTTTGCAGCATTGCCATGTGTCAGTAGGTGCTGTGGCCAATTTTTTTTTTCAGATTCACAGCAGTTCTGGGTACTAGCGACACTCTATTCACATTCCTAGTTTTCTGCTGCAATTCCTAGTTCTGCACAGCAAGGGGCGTTTTATTTTTGGACTTATAAAGTCGTATTGTGGTCAAGAAGGGGTTAACGGCATAAACACGTATTAAATAATACAACACGTAATAACACGAGAACGCCTAGATGCGTTAAAAAAAAAAAAAATCCATGAAATGATCGAAGGGGGCTGTCGTAGTAATCTCTAGCAGTCTTATTTAAAGTGACCCTATCATTACAGGGTCAGAAGTGAACTCTGCACACCCTGTCTTTAGAAAAATAGCAATCAATTCAGGGCCAGATGGTATACAGCTAGGTGCATATACAGTCCAGTGTGTGTAAATCATCTGAAAAGGGGGGGGGGGGTGAATAGGATCCCGCGCAGTCGCCGGCAGCTCCTCAGACAGGACCAGGAAATCCCTCAATAACATGCAAGGGAAGTAAAAAAGGGCGCCAGGTCAGCGTGCGTAAAAACCAACACACATTTTATTCAAGACACAAGAAAAATGTGGTCCCAAGTATAACCGATGAATGCATAGACATGCCAAAGTGCAGCTGCAGTGGTAAGGATGGACTCGGCTGAGGTACCAACAGCAAGGGCAGTGTGGTGGCAGTGGCATCAGGAGCCTCCACAAGCAAAGCTGACAGGGGGCCAAGACTGGGGGGAACGTCGTACGACCGCGCAAATTGTCAGTTAAAGCGGCGCAGTGCCGAATCGTAAAAAAGTGCTCTGGTCTTTTGCCAGCCAAAGGGTCCGGGGCTGAAGTGGTTAATGGAAGTTGCCTCCAAGTCAGATCCTCATCTATATTGATGTGATTTGGATCTGACATTATAGGAAGGATTACCCCAGGCATTTCCTGAAAGTCTCTTCAAAGTCGCATCAAGTAGTACTCAAGTCGCCTGGCAAAGTCGCACCGTAAGTCCTGCGACTTTCAGGTCGCTGCAGTGTGAACCGAGCCTCATTAAGGGAAAAAAAATTGAGACTTGTGCTTTCCACCTACGATTCTCGTTATGATAACACCACAGAGGAGTGTTGGAGAACTCACTTCCTAAGAAACTTTTACATAAACTTTTGCCAATGTTATAAATAGCTCTTTATTAGTCGAGGGGTGGGGGGGGTTTCAGTTTTCTGATTCTTTAAATGGTAAGCACCTGCATGGAATGTTTCCATTACTCAGCCAAATAAGTCCTTCCCATGAATGATTCCAGAAAACCTCTCCGATGACAACACTGAAAAGATGTTACTTGTTCCAGACTTGTTGGTAGTTGTCTGTTTTTGCTCGCTCTGTGTTGTTAAAGGGAAAATAGGCTGAAATCTCCGTTGTTTGGGACAAATAAAATCTACTCGTCTGTCATTACTACGACTTGCTTCAGCTTAGAAGTTTAAAAGTACTGTGCTGACTGTTGATCGAATACACCTTTTGCTTCCTTAAAGTGGAAATTTCCCCATAACAACTTACCGTATATACTCGAGTATAAGCCCACCCGAATATAAGCCGAGGCACCTAATTTTACCACAAAAAACTGGGAAAACGTATTGACTCGAGTATAAGCCTAGGGTGAGAAATGTGCAGCTACTGTAAGTGGAAAAGAGGGTCAACAATGCCCATTTGCAGCCTCGCTGTGCCCATTTGCAGCCTCGCTGTGCCCATTTGCAGCCTCGCTGTACCCATTTGCAGCCTCGCTGTGCCCATTTGCAGCTATAGGTCCCCCGAACTTCAAACTCGGTAGTTAAGGGGTACTAGATGCCCCCTAGCTGCAACCCAAAGGGTCCCGAAATTACATTGCTGCAGATGGACACAGTTGACCAAATTTGGTGCCCCGTATTTCGGGGCCACTTTTAGCTAGGAACCCCCAAATTTGGTTTGCAAACCCAGTGGAACCAGCACTACAACATATCCAAAGATAGCACCAAGTGACCCCAAGATGCAGGTGCCCCAAAGTCGGTTCGGGAAATGTCAAGCACTTTTCTGCAGGAGAGAATGACATTTTCCGAACTGACTTTGCTAGCAACCCCAGCTTTGGATATGTTGTAGTGTTGGTTCCACTGGGTTTGCACACCAAATTTGGGGTTCCTTGCATTGGGCCCCGAGATTCGGGGCCCCAAATTCGGTTCGGAAAATGTAATTTCTGCTGCAGAAAAATTCTTGACTCCAGTAGAAGCCGAGGGGGGCATTTTCAGCACAAAAAAATGTGCTGAAAAACTTGGCTTATACTCGAGTATATACGGTAATAAAAAAAAAATGTTCTTTTAGCAAGGAACTTGCATTCCTCAATAATAATTATGCTACCAAAGTGTGTTCTGTAAATTGCCTCAGGCATTGCTCCTGTTTCTTCTTGCTGGAGGCTGACATTTTGCTAAGGCCCAGAGCCCCTCTGAGCAGCAATAAATCTTTAGGCTGTCAACAGATCGGCCTCTAGAGGCTCTGAATTTCGGCACATTGCCAAAAAATAGGGAGCAACTGAAGCATGTGCAGAGCAGGGTGAGACCGTGTATTACTGGATGTTAAACAGTATAGACACTTATTTTTAATATGTTGCATAGCTATACCTGCAGAAGAGGCCAGTCTGAAGTGATCTAGCAGGACTTCATTTTCTGAATAAAGTTCCGCTTTAAAGAGCAGAATCTGTTATCCAGCTGCACAGTCTGCACGCTCGGGCCAGGAGCTTTGAGAGTCCGTCAGTCTGGGGAAGAGTCCAACTCCCTAGGACTGCTGCAGCGAGCCTCTCTCTTGGCCCAACAGAGGTAGCTCCAGGTGGTAGAAGGAGTTGGGGGTGCTTAAAGCTGAACTCCCTTAAAGCGAATCTTCATAACCCACCAGGATCTCACCAAAACTAAAATTCCCATTACTGCGGGTGCCTGCGCAACCACGGGTTGCAGGAAAGAAATTTGTTCACTTTCCCCCACCAACACAGTCGGTGTTAATGCAGGAATCCCTCCTGCTGAGCCATTGTCTTCTCCTGGCGAGGGAAGCCGTCCCCGACCAGGAGAAGACTGTGATTATTGCTAGCCGCTACATCACCCACTAGCGATGATTGCAAGTAAAATCTGGCAGGCTGGTTGAACCCTGCTTGATCAACTTGGTACATTCAGCCTGCCCATACATGTTTAGAATTTTGGCCAGCTCCTGCAGAATCTATGGTCTGTGGCCGGTACTACACCCACGTGTCTGAGACTTAATGCCCCAAGCATCACTGCAGAAAAAGGCTAAGGCTGCCCACTTATGAAGCGGTAGAGGGGAAGAAGTGACTGTAAGTGGACATTTAAAGCAAAGGATGCTTTGTATGAAATGATTATATTTGGATCTATAATATATAGAGATTAGCTTGGCTTGTCTCAAAGAATTTAAAATAAAAAGGATGTAGTCATGACTTTAACCACTTGCGCTATACCTGAAAGATGACTACAGTGCAGGCTTAAATTGCCAGGAGGGCGTCCATAGACGTTCTCCCGCTTCCCGGGACGGCGCGCTCTGTGATAGCCGAATCCGTGAGACTCAGCTGATCATAGATCAGGTAAAGGGCCAATCACAGCAGGCCCTTTACCACGTAATCGGCTGTCAGCCAATGACAGCTGATCACGTAAATGCCAGTTATCGTTTTTCTTTTTTCCCTTCACACTGTCAGCATGTAGGAAAAAGAAGCTGAGGCTGCTGTTAGAGGAACATCGGTCCTGATCATGCTACAAGTCAGTGCCACCTCTCCGTGCCCATCAGTGCAACCTATTAGTGGCACCTCATCAGTGGTGCCTATCGATTCCAATTGGTGCCACCTATCGGTGCCCATCCGTGCAGCCTTATCAGTGTTGCCTATCGGTGCCCATCCGTGCAGCCTTATCAGTGTTGCCTATCGGTGCCCATCCGTGCAGCCTTATCAGTGTTGCCTATCGGTGCCCATCCATGCAGCCTTATCAGTGTTGCCTATCGGTGCCCATCCGTGCAGCCTTATCGGTGCCCATCCGTGCAGCCTTATCGGTGCCCATCCGTGCAGCCTTATCGGTGCCCATCCGTGCAGCCTTATCGGTGCCCATCCGTGCAGCCTTATCGGTGCCCATCCGTGCAGCCTTATCGGTGTTGCCCATCCGTGCAGCCTTATCGGTGTTGCCCATCCGTGCAGCCTTATCAGTGTTGCCCATCCGTGCAGCCTTATCAGTGTTGCCCATCCGTGCAGCCTTATCAGTGTTGCCCATCCGTGCAGCCTTATCAGTGTTGCCCATCGGTGCCCATCCGTGCTGCCTATTGGTGCCACCTATCAGTGCCCACCAGTGCAGCCTATCGGGGGCCACCTCTCAGCAGCCTCATCAGCATGCATCAATGAAGGAGAAAAAATACCTGTTTTGCAAAACGTTATAACAAAATATGAAATGTTTTTGTTTTGTTTTTTTTTCAAAATTTTGGTCTTTTTGTTTTTTTTTGCAAAAAAATTGTGACTAAATACCACCAAAAGAAAGCTCTATTTGTGTGAAAAAAAAAATGGTAAATATATCTGTGGTTAAATAGCCTTTAAAACGGGTTACATTTACAGCTTGAGGTTGAAATATTTTTAACAGTAAATACTATTGGTGGGAAAATACAGTCAGACTTTGTCCATCAATCTAGAGAAGTATATTCCACTTTGTATTGGGCTCTGTCGGCTCCCCTCCCTTTGTCATTCCACCTTTCTCCAACACAAAGCCCAGACCTTTCACTCTCTGCCCCTCTCCCGCATTCTCGATTCTGCTCTTTTGTTTTTGTTGTGAAGTGAGTGTTTGTTTTTTTTGTTTTTTTCAAAAACGAGCCTGCACATCTAGGCGCATGGCATCGCTGTCTGACTGGCTGCCAATTACCCGCAGACCTCTTCCTCAGGAAGAGTTTTAACAGATGTTTGGAAAGTCACGGAGCAAATGGAAAGGGGGAGAGCCGACTTTTTTCTGTTTGCAGCTGTTAAAAATAGCTTTGACCCTTTTGTCGGAGGCTAACAGCTCATGGGGGAGAGAGTGAGAAACAGGGGTCAAGATCCTCTCTCCTTAGCATGCAAAAAAAAATAATCCCTGCAGTTGAGCCTCTATTAGACATACAAGGATTTGTGTTTTTATTTTTTTATTTTTTTTGTGTTTTTTGTGTTTTTGGGTTTTTTGTGTTTTTTGTGTTTTAGTTTTTTTTTGTGTTTTTTTTTTTTTGTGTGTTTGTTTTTTTTGGGTTTTTTGGGTTTTTTGTATTTTTGGGTTTTTTGTATTTTGTTTTTTTTTTTTTGTATTTTTGGGTTTTTTTTTTATTTTTTGGGTTTTTTTTTTTTTTTTTTTTAAAACAGGAAGAAGAGGCTTCTGTCTGAACCCATATAAGAAAATCTCTTAGGTTGGCCATAGATGGTTCAAATCTCGGCCAGTTCAGGAGGGACCAATCGAGATTTCAACCACCAATGAGCAGGGTGGATGTCCGTCGATCGACTTTGAGTACAGTCAGCATGTCTGATTTTAGGCATGCGATTATTGCCAGCCACTAGCAATAATCATTGTGTTCTCTTGGCAGGGACGGCTCCCCACACTGGCAGAACAGAATCGCTGTGCAGAAAGGGATTCCCTCATCAACAACTATCTGTTGATGAGTGAATCAAGCGGCATCTATGGCCTACCTTTTTTAGGCTTTAAAAAGTAATTATTATTTTTTTTTTTAATTTACAGCGTTCAATAAAAAAGATCCTGGCGTTCATGCGCTTTCTGTTATTGGGTGACAATGATCTGTCCATGTTTCCCCGTTGTTCCACTGCGTTGTCACTCTGCCGAGCGAGCTCCCAATGGGCTCAGATCTGGTCTTTTGTCATTTAGTAAACCTCCGTGAGAAATGCCATGCATCCATTCCCGGGATGTTGGGGGAGATTTACTAAAACTGGGGCACACAGAATCTGATGCAGCGGCGCATGGTAACCAATCAGCTTCCAGGTTTTATTGTCGAAGCTTAAAAGCTGTCAAAACCAGATACCTGCTCCCCCATCCCCCCTAAAAAGTGCCAAATGTGGCAGTGGAGGGGAGGAGGGTGCAAACAAGTAGAACTTCCCTTTTTGGGTGAAGCTTCGCTTTAACTGGCGTTCTGTAGGATCCTAGGGTTTCTCCAGTGTTTTTTAAAGGTTCCTTGAGCTGTGCCTCATTGGTGCCTCCAAAGTTTGATGGCCAGTGCTAGTTGGCACAGTCTGCGGCATTACAACAACGATCTTTGATAGTGTTGAGTCTGTAAGGGTGGCATTCTAACCACCACTGTAAGGGGGCCATTATTTTTCACTGACTACCAATGTAAGGAGCATTTTCCCACTGCCCACCGATGTAAGGGGTATTCTTCCCACTGGCTACCGATGTAAGGGATATTCTTCCCACTGGCTACCGATGTAAGGGATAATCATCCCACTGACCACTAATGTAGGGGCCGTGATCCCCGCTGACTACAAATGTAGGGGCCATAATCCCCACTGACTGCTAATGTAGGGGGCCATAATCCCCACTGACTGCTAATGTAGGGGGCCATAATCCCCGCTGACTACAAATGTAGGGGCCATAATCCCCACTGACTGCTAATGTAGGGGGCCATAATCCCCACTGACTGCTAATGTAGGGGGCCATAATCCCCACTGACTACTAATGTAGGGGCCATAATCCCCACTGACTGCTAATGTAGGGGGCCATAATCCCCACTGACTGCAAATGTAGGGGGCCATAATCCCCACTGACTGCTAATGTAGGGGGCCATAATCCCCACTGACTGCTAATGTAGGGGGCCATAATCCCCACTGACTGCTAATGTAGGGGCCATAATCCCCACTGACTGCTAATGTAGGGGGGCATAATCCCCACTGACTGCTAATGTAGGGGGCCATAATCCCCACTGACTGCTAATGTAGGGGCCATAATCCCCACTGACTGCTAATGTAGGGGCCATAATCCCCACTGACTGCTAATGTAGGGGGCCATAATCGCCACTGACTGCTAATGTAGGGGCCATAATCCCCACTGACTGCTAATGTAGGGGCCATAATCCCCACTGACTGCTAATGTAGGGGCCATAATCCCCACTGACTGCTAATGTAGGGGGCCATAATCGCCACTGACTACTAATGTAGGGGCCATAATCGCCACTGACTGCTAATGTAGGGGCCATAATCCCCACTGACTGCTAATGTAGGGGCCATAATCCCCACTGACTGCTAATGTAGGGGGCATAATCCCCACTGACTGCTAATGTAAGGGGCGATAATCCCAACTGACTGCTAATGTAAGGGGCCATAATCCCCACTGACTGCTAATGTAGGGGGCCATAATCCCCACTGACTGCTAATGTAAGGGCCATAATCGCCACTGACTGCTAATGTAAGGGCCATAATCCCCACTGACTGCTAATGTAAGGGCCATAATCGCCACGGACTGCTAATGTAGGGGGCCATAATCCCCACTGACTACTAATGTAAGGGCCATAATCCCCACGGACTGCTAATGTAGGGGCCATAATCCCCACTGACTACTAATGTAAGGGCCATAATCCCCACTGACTGCTAATGTAGGGGGCATAATCCCCACTGACTACTTATGTAGGAGCCATAATCGCCACTGACTACTTATGTAGGAGCCATAATCGCCACTGACTACTAATGTAGGGGCCATAATCCCCACTGACTGCTAATGTAGGGGCCATAATCCCCACTGACTGCTAATGTAGGGGCCATAATCCCCACTGACTACTAATGTATGGGGCCATAATCGCCACTGACTACAAAAGTAGGGGCCGTAATCCCCACTGCCCCATCCCCAGGCTGCATTAGACTCCCCCTTCGAAGGATATCCCTGTGTAGTCCCATGCATGTGGCCTTAGGCCAGCCAGTCCCTGGACATTTCCTGCTGCTCTTTGACAATAAGGTCCTCCTACTTAACTGCAGAAATATCAGACCTAGTGGACGATGGAAAACAACTATTAAGCTATTGATTACGTTTGTCTCCAGAAGAGGTAGAGAGATTCTTTTCTATGTTACTGATATAGCGCATCTCATGGGATTCTCCACTTTCATGACAGTGAAGTTCATATTTCCTCAATCGGTCCCACAAAGTAAACGTGTAGTGGCCTATTTTTCCGCACTTTAGACGTTGAACCACAGCTTTGGGGGGGTTGTGGGCATCAACTTGGCATTTGCACACAATGCAGCCCCCATCCACCTGCAATCTCACAGTGAAAATATTAGGTGTCCTTCTCCTTTAAGGTCCTGATCAGCACCGGATTGAGGAATCCGCTCTCCAGCCATGTCCTAACAAGGTGGATGTTCTTTGCTGCAGATGATTCAGTCGTTAGACAGAAGTGTCTTGTTTTAATATGGCCATTTAAGGATTCCCCAGCTCTGCAGGATTTGTCAGGTTTTTTTTTTTTCCTCCTTGCGGTTAGGATTAGTGAGGAAACCTACAGACTGTTTATAAAAGAGGACTATTTCCAAAGTCCCTGAGGGCCTGCGACGGGAGACTGGGGTTCTGCTGGAGATGATGATGTGTGTCTGTGTGCAGGGACAAGGTCATACTGAGCAGACAACCAGAGTACATGGGGCCTTAACCAGAGTAGAGGTGCTTCTCTGCTCCAACATTGTACAGACATCCCTGTATATTCTACAGAACATTCCACCATCCTGTAGGGAGAAAGAGAATCCCGTATTTATATTACGCCTTAGATGCAAACCCAATCACTAAGATCTCGTCTAACTTTCACCTAGTAATGTCATTCCAGAAGTCGTTTTTAAATCTGCAGCTTTCATTAAAGTGGAACTACATTGATTATTTTTAATCCTTGTGTTGCTATCATTAGTAAATAGAGTACACTTAATTGTCAAAAGTATTGCCTTTACACGCGCACGATCATTTATTGGCATCCCAGTCTTATGCCCCGTACACACGGTCGGATATTCCGATGGAAAAAGTCCAATCGGATTATGTTGTCGGAAAATCCGATCGTGTGTGGGCTCTAGCTGGCTTTTTCCGACAGAAAAAATTTGAGCGCATGATCTCAAATTTTCTGACAACAAACTTTCCGATGGTGTGTCGAGAATTCTGACGGACAAAGTGCCACGCATGCTCAGATCAAATTACGAGACCAAAGCTATTGGCTACTAGCCTCTACGTAGTCCCGTCGTACGCAACGAACGTCACCACGTTCGGAACGATCGGATTTTCCGACAACTTTGTCCGACCGTGTGTATGCAACACCAGTTTCAGACAAAATCCGTCAGAAAAAATCAGACGGATTTTGTGGTCGGAATTTCCGACCATGTGTATGGTGCATTAGTCCGTAGGGTTCAATATGGAGTTGGCCCACCCTTTGCAGCTATAACAGCTTCAACTCTCCTGGGAAGGCCGTCCACAAGGTTTAGGAGTGTCTATGGGAAGGTTTGACCATTCTTCCAGAAGTGCATTTGTGAGGTCAGACACTGATTGGTTCTGTCAGGTTGAGGTCAGGCTCTATGCAGGGCCGTCTTTATTATTGATTGGACCCTGGGCAAAACTTTTCTTGGGGCCCACCCATGCAGTTTTGTTCTCCACCTGCTCTGAGACATACAATAAATAGCAGCTAGACTCAAAATCAGTTTACTGAATCAGATCAGGCAGCTATTGCGTTTGGTTGCCAGAGGTTACATTGTATCATTACCGCTCACTGACTGGTTGCTAGAGTTTACAGCACGTGATTTCTGCTTGTCAATTGGTTGCTAGAGATTACTGTGGATATGGCCTCAGGGGGGAATGATATACATATCAATGCCCCCGGCCGCCCCTATTTACATATGAATGCTGCCGCTATTTACATATGAATGCTGCCGCTATTTACATGTAAACACAGGGTCTGCAGGTGAGTCATCTGTACACAACAATAGGGCAGAGCTGGGCAGCATTAGTATTAGCACTTCACACTGAGATACTGGGACACAGCACAGGACTAAAACCTCAAGGGACGAGGGAATTTAAAACGGGATAGTTGGCAAGTATGAGGTAGCTGCTTGGGGCCCCACAACAATCACAGGGCCCAGGGCAGCTGCCCCTTTTGCCTTGCCTTAAAAACGGCCCTGACTCTATGTGGACCAGCCAAGTTCCTCCACCCCAAACTCGCTCATCCATGTGTTTATGGACCTTGCTTTGTGCACTGGTCCAAATCATTTGGTGGAGGGGGATTATGGTGTGGGGTTGTTTTTTCAGAGGTTGGGCTTGGCCCCTTAGTTCCAGTGAAGGGAACTCTTAAGGCGTCAGCATACCAAGACATTTTGGACAATTTCATGCTCCCAACTTTGTGGGAATAGTTTGGGGATGGCCCCTTCCTGTTCCAACATGACTGCACACCAGTGCACAAAGCAAGGTCCTTAAAGGCATGGAAGAGTGAGTTTTTGGGTTACATAGTTAGCTAGGCTGAAAAAAGACACAAGTCCATCCAGTTCAACCATAAAAAAAAATAATAATAATAAAAATAAAAAATATCGTACAATCTAATATACCCAATTCTATACCCACAGTTGGAGGAACTTGATTGGCCTGCACAGTGTCCTGACCTCAACCCGATTAGAACACCTTTTGGGATGAATTAGAGCGGAGATTGCAAGCCAGGCCTTCTCGTCCTCACAAATACGCTTCTGGAAGAATGTTCACACATTCCCATAGACACACTCCTAAACCTTGTTTAAAACGCTTTCAGAAGTGGGCGGAGATGAGACCAGTCACCCTGCACAAGGAGAGGGCACAGCAGTGACCGGTCTTTATTACAAGACGTTTCTGCCCAGAGGTCAAGTTTCTCACCGGATCGCTGCACAGATCTGGAGGAAATATACAAGCACATTCAAGGAGGAATATTTGGATGACATTTGCTGATCTCGAGGTTCAGCTTTGGTATTGCCAATTAATGTTTTAGTCTATAGTCCTAGCTATAGTTTACCAGTGCAGTGGAATTGCAGGATCTGCTATGTAGAGCTGTGCTTGGATTTGCAGATCTCTGACCGGATCAGCAGGTACATTCCTATACCCAAAGCTGCAGAATAGGAGTGCCATCTAGTGGACAGCTCAGGTATTGTGCTTGCACTTGTAAACCATAGTTCTTCTGGCATGATCGCTGGTTTGTGTCTCGTCAGCAGCTATTGCACACTGGATAGAGTTACATCAGCAGAGCTTTTCAGCATAGACTCCTCTGTAACTTTACACTGCTATCAATATCTCTTCATTACCCAGCATCCCTCGCCCTCTCTGCAGAAGAGGTAGCTTACATTACCCAATTAATGGAGGTTACTATAGGTCAGCTCGATGTGTAGCTTTGCTTTGCTATCCAGTTTCGCTCGTTCCCTGGTGCCGGCTACTTTTACATTCCGATAGAAAAGGTGTTTCACTGTATGGAATAATAATCCATTGTTGGGGGATTCCCGGGATTAGTTCCATCAAAGGTCCCTTGTTGGGGATCAGTGGGATGTATTACACAGAGGGCATTGTCACCCATGTCAGTTGTATGTGCCTTTGGTGAGAGGCTGCCAGTTCTTAAAATGGCCAAAGTAACTGATATTTTGGTGGGAGGTGGCGGATTACATTGTCGTCGTCGTCATCGTTGCTTCTTATATGTGCCATGGGCTGCAGCAGAGTTCCCAGCTCCGCCCACTTGCTATGGCTGCTACAAAGAGTGTTCACAATCCCTGTAGGATATTGTATACAAGAGACTGCAGCAGGATAACTGAGGGTGTTGCTTTTGACAGAGAAGAGCACTCTAAAGATTACCCTTTAGAGTAGACCTATCATCAATTGTATTTCCATACTGGCATGCAAAGTAAAGTTTAACACTTTCAGGTACTTACACCGATCAGCTGTGGCATTATGACCATCCACCATAATGGGTCAAGGCATGGACTCCACCAGACCTCTGAAGGTATGATGTGGTATCTGGGCCCAAGCTGTCAGGAGCAGATCCTTTAAGTTCTGTAAGTTACAAGGTGTGGCCTCCATAGATTGGACTTGGTTTTTCCAACACATCCCACAGATGCTCAATTGGGTTGAGACCTGGAGAATTTGGAGTCAACGGCTTGAACTTGTTGTGAATTTGGAGTCAACGGCTTGAACTTGTTGTGAATTTGGAGTCAACGGCTTGAACTTGTTGTGAATTTGGAGTCAACGGCTTGAACTTGTTGTGAATTTGGAGTCAACGGCTTGAACTTGTTGTGAATTTGGTGTCAACGGCTTGAACTTGTTGTGAATTTGCAGTCAACGGCTTGAACTTGTTGTGAATTTGCAGTCAACGGCTTGAACTTGTTGTGAATTTGCAGTCAACGGCTTGAACTTGTTGTGAATTTGCAGTCAACGGCTTGAACTTGTTGTGAATTTGCAGTCAACGGCTTGAACTTGTTGTGAATTTGCAGTCAACGGCTTGAACTTGTTGTGAATTTGCAGTCAACGGCTTGAACTTGTTGTGAATTTGCAGTCAACGGCTTGAACTTGTTGTGAATTTGCAGTCAACGGCTTGAACTTGTTGTGAATTTGGAGTCAACGGCTTGAACTTGTTGTGAATTTGGAGTCAACGGCTTGAACTTGTTGTGAATTTGGAGTCAACGGCTTGAACTTGTTGTGAATTTGGAGTCAACGGCTTGAACTTGTTGTGAATTTGGAGTCAAGCGCTTGAACTTGTTGTGAATTTGGAGTCAACGGCTTGAAGTTGTGATCCTCAAACCATTATGAATTCCTCAGACCAGGCCACCTTATTGCATTGTTCTGTGGTCCAGTTGCAGTGCTCATGTGCATCCTTGTAGAGGCTTTTGGCTGTGGGCACGGCTCAGCATGGGCACCCTGACCAATCTGTGGCTACGTAGCCCCATACACAACAAACTACGATACACAGCATGTTCTGACACCATTCTTTCAGAAACCAGCATTAGCTCTTTTAGCAATAATAGGCTACAATAGCTCTTTCATTGGATCAGTCTACACAGGCCAGCCTTCGCTCCCCCACATGGCTTGGCTGACCCTGTCACCGGTTTTCCTTTCTTGGACCACTTTTGGTCGGTGCTGACCGCTGCAGACTAGGAACATCCAATAAGAGATGCAGTCTTGCAAATGCTGTGATGCAGTCATCCAACCATTACAATTTGGCCCTTGTCAAAGTCACTCAAATCCTTCCGCTTGCCCATTCTTCTGCTTTTAACACATCAACTTCAGGGACATGTTCACTTTCTGCCTAAAATATCTCACCAACTTTCAGATATCATTGTAACGAGATAATCAATGTTCTTGACTTCACCTGTCGGTGGTCATTATGTTATAGCTGATTGGTATATGTAACTCTCTGTACAATGGATTGTAGATTTGCCAAAACTATGTAGTGTAGTGTAAGGGCCTACATGAACATTCCGTTTGTATCAACTCCAACAGACCCCCCGTGCTACAAATTAATTGGTAGATCTGAAGGACATTTTACAATCTGATTAGGTCAGCTTTAATCCGTTCAGTACCAACACAGTTTTGATGGTGATGGGTCTTCTCAAGGAAGGTGGACGCTCTGACGTTTATTATTATTATTACTATTATTGTACAGGACTTGTATAGCCGCCAACAGTTTAAGCAGTGCTTTACAATCTAGAGTGGGGACAGTACAATTGCAATACAGTAAGAATAGGAGGGCCCTGCTCGTAGAGCTTACTATCTAAAGGGAGGGGGAGGTGGTACAAAAGGTAATGGCTGCAGGGGAGGATCTGATGGAGGTGACTCGGGTATAGTTCTTGGGTGGAGGTGAGGTAGGCTTTCCTGAATAAGTGAGTTTTCAGGGATCGCTTAAAGGCGGATAGGGAAGGAGCTGACCGGACATGCTGGGGTTGGGAGTTCCAGAGGATGGGAGAGGCTTGGTAGAAGTGCTGGAGGCGAGCATGGGAGGAGGTAACAAGGGGGGTAGAGAGCAGGAGGTCCTGGGAGGAGCGGAAAGGGCAATTTGGGCGATATCTGCAGACTAAGTTGTAGCTGGGGGGGCTATGTTGTGGAAGGTCATCTTGCAAGACTGCTTGCATAGCCGAGATTAATGAGGGAGATAAATTACCATAAACATCGCATGACTATCGGATAATGATGTCCTAACATTCCAGCTAGGGATGCACCGATACCGTTTTTTTTTTTGTTTTTTTTTTTTACAACAAGTACCGATACTTTTTTTTTTTAAGTACTCGCCGATACCAATTACCGGTACCTACCGCAACTGTTTTTGTTTTCACTGCAGCTGTCAGCAATGGTACAAAGCACTGAAAAGTTATTTACAAATGAAATACATTTTTTTTATTATTTTTTTGCGCTTTTTTCAATGTGAAATGTGTAAATATATGTTAAAATATATGTGTAAAAATATTCACTAACAAAGCAAACAAAAAAAATGTTATAATTGTTGTTTAATTGTTGTTTATAATTGTTATAGGCGTAAAAAAAAAAAAAAGCAAGAAAATAATAATTACATGGAGGAGATTAGGGAGTTAATTAAGGCTGATTAGAGTAAATTAAGGGTTAGACCCCTTTCACACTGCGGTCGTTTTTCAGGCGCTACAGCGCTAAAAATAGCGCCTGAAAGAAAGCGTCTCCATTCACTCCAGTGTGAAAGCAAGAAAAGGGAAGAAAAGAAGGGAAATGATGGCGCAAAATCAACTGAGTATCCAGAATTAATTAAAAAGGGGGGAGCACAGGGGAAATAAATGATGCATAAATTCAGATAAGTCCAAATCATTAAAATTAGTTCAAATAAGTTCATAAAGCCGAGGGCTTTAACACTGGAGTGGTGCGCTTGCAGGGCGTCAGAAAAAGTCCTGTCAGCAGCTTCTTTGGAGTGGTGAACTCACCGCTCCTCCACCGCTGCTCCCCATTGAAATCAATGGGGCAGCACTGCGATACTGACGGTAAAACGCCACTCCGGCGGCGTTTTGCGGGCGGATTTAACCCCTAAAACGACATTAAAGCGGCGCCCTAGGCGGCTCGGTGTGAAAGGGGTCTAAATAAGGGGTTGAACATTCGTTCATCCTTTTTGATCTGCAGATGAAAAAACAGAAAGATACAAAAAGAAACAATTTTTATTTTTATTTTCGTGTTTCAGCGGCTGAGCATTGTTATTAATAAACATTTTTTATTTATTTTTTGACAGCTACAATTACCGGACTTCTTTAACACTTTAGCTGTCAACAGGGGAGACCCACTGACAGCTCAAAGAACCGAGCCTGAAAGTATCGGTTTCAGGTATCGGTGCATTTGAACAAGTACCGATACTTGTGCAAATGCTCGTTATCGGCACCGATACTGGTATCGGTGCAAACCAAATTTTAGCATCCATTAAATGCCGAATTGAGTCATCTGTGAAAAGTGTTTGGGGCAAGTGGTCTGCATTTAAAGTGTATGTTCAGTTTTTTGTGAAAAATTAGAAGGTGAACTAACTTCACTGGCCACCCATCCAGGACCTCACTATACATAGGCTGTGACGCTCCATGCTGCCAGTGAAGAGTCCCATAGACTGCAATACACATACATACCGGAGTGGGTATTCATCATAATGCTCCTACTAGCAAGCGCTCATTGGTCAACATGACCGTGCTCTTCCTTCTTCTGGCACACCTTACAGGAAGAGGAAGCCTCAGAGAGGCTTCTCATTGGTCAGCACATGACTGCGTTGACCAATAAACCCTTCCCATTGCAATGATAATGATTCGTACTCGCTCCAGGGCTGTGTATTACGGTATACGGACTGCTGCACCAGCAGCATGGGGTATCATGGCCGCTATGTGCAGCTGGGTCTGGACGTCTCTAGGATAGTTCCGAGTTAGTTGACCTTTTAAATTTTTCGTGCAAAGGGGAACTTACCCTTTAAAAAAAAAAATAAAAAAAATAAAAAAACAGAAATAATTGTTTTACGGATAATTGCTTTATAAAAGCTGATGTGGGTAATGTCCGTTACACTATTAGAATATTCAGTGTAAGGTCATGTGACTTCATTTTTTTTGTGCTTTCTCTCCCCATCAGCTATCTACATGGATCAATGAGACACGTTCCATCCATGGACTCAATCTCAAGCTCAATAGAAGCCCTTCATATTCGTCCCTCGTCCATTATGCTGGAGACCATGTTCCAGGTAAGAGTCGGATAACTCCATAGTTGTCAGAGTAGCATTATAGTCCACTGTTGGCGCCATCAGGAAACCCGTCCTGAGAAATGCCATGCAGCGCTCGCTGGAGTGCATGGAGACAAAGAGACTGCAGGAGATCGGCATCGCTGATGCAACAAAGAATGCAAAAAAAAAAAAATTGCTAGATATGTATTTTTATTAGAAAAAAAAAAAAAAAGGAAATGGTTTATAATACAAAGTACTTTAGTAAGCTAAATGTCACTCAGGGTTTACGTGACTTTTTTCTAGTAGGTTGTCACCATTCATTTAAAATGGTTGTAAACCCTATATATAGATACTCATTAAAGTGACTGACCTCAGAGATGAAACAAATCCTCCTACATAAGTTGTACCTGTTTTATCTGCAGTCTTCTCTTCCTTACTACATCCATTCAAAATCCCAGAGTTTATAAAGCTTGCCTGAGCTGTCAGAAAGAAGGAGGCGGAGAGCTAAAATTGCACTCTGCAAAGCTCAGTGAGGGGAGCTCTGAGAGCTGATTGGAGGACAGCACACAGGATCAGAGCTGAGGCTGTCAATCACAGGCTGTGTGCTTGGGCTTCTTCCCCGTCACCATTTTTCTCTTGATGTCAGGAAAACTTGTCAGAAGCGACTCGTGCTGAAAGCAAAGGAAGGAGGCAGCAGACAGAAATTACACTTAGTGCTCTGGATTGAGACAAGTACACCCTATAGAGGGATATGCTTTGGTCATATTTTATGTCTGAGGTTTATAACCACTTTAACCACTTCCGGACTGCCGCACGCCGATATGGCCTTACTTTGAAGGGGGATAACGTTGTTAGCTAGCTGCCATAACACCAGTATCCTCTTGTTCAGCAGACGGTCCGCTTCAAGATAAAAGTGGTCTCTGCGGCGGATTCGCCGCAAGATCACTTTTATTGGCAGCGGGAGAGGCCTTCTCCTGCCGCGCTCCGGTGCCCTCCGCCGCTTACCGGGGTTGTCGGCAGCGGCGGAGGTGATCGGGTCCTTCTCCTGGCTGGGCATGGAGACGAGTGAAGGGAAGATGGCCCCCACCCATCTCCATGACATTGCAGGGCGGAAGCGACGTATTCCTGGATGGAGGACATCCAGCAATAAATCATGGGTGCCCAACCTATGGGACTCAAGCTGTTGCGGAACTACAAGTCCCATCATGCCTTTGGGAGTCATGCTTGTAACGGTCAGCCTTGCAATGCCTCATGGGACTTGTAGTTCCGCAACAGCTGGAGGGCCGCAGGTTAAGCACCCATGCCGGTCTTGCCCTTTCCTCTCTGGCCTAAGTGTCTCTGGCCTGCCCCTTTTATTCCTTGGATTTCAGATCTTTCAAACATAGAGGCTCTGCATCACATGTGGGCAATACCTAGGTAAGTATGCCTGCAAATGTAACCCACCTAGAAACAGTCATAACTCCAGATGGACACCCACCTATTAGGGCTTTTGATATTTACATATCTCCTTCCAAGAGCCAGCCCACTGCTTGCAACAGGGCTGAGGGCTCTTGAGAGAAGTACCGATGCACCCTCTGCCGCACCCTGCTGGCCTCTCCCACCAGCCATGATCTGCCTTCATTGCAAAGAGAATTACAGAGACCCAGAAATGATCTCACTGGATATGCAATGAAAGCCGGTTTTATTTAAAAATTGAATTAGCGTGTTGATGAATGGAGGAAAGAGAACCAGGGAGGGCAAAATCTAAGCTGATTAAACTTCAGCTTTAAAGAGGAAGTAAAGCCTCCTCACAAAAAAAAAAAACGGAACCTGCAAGGCAAAGGCATAATGAGCTAGTATGCATAGCATACTAGCTCATTATGAATAACTTACCTGAGAACGAAGCCCCCGAAGCGGTCCTCATCCACGACCTTCTCCGGCGCCATCAATACGGGAGTGACTTCCGGGTCTCGCCACTCCAGCGCTGTGATTCGCTGGAGCGGCGATGATGTCACTCCCGCGCATGCGCAGGAAAGCGGCATATCGCCGTGAACTCGGCATGCACAATGCCTCTTTTTTTTTTTTTCTAAATATCTCCTAAACCATGTAGGTTTAGGAGATATTTATTGGACCTACAGGTAAGCCTTAATCTAGGCTTACCTGTAGGCCAAAGTCATATGGAAGGGTTTACAACCACTTTAAATATTCCAGGTCTGATAACAGACATTTGGCCTTGATGAAGGTAAAACACGTTTGATCTTTCATCGTTCGTTCTGCAGGAATAGCTCAGCCCTCCTTTCTGCGTCCAATTCATACCGATCTCACATGCACTGGTGATTAGACACACAGAGCTCTCTATATAGATATGAATCTCTCCATTCAGCCTGTGAGAAGGTCTTGAGAGCACTTGACATGACGGAAGCTTCCTCTGCTGCGCACACTGCCAGCAAACACCCGGTCAGGTGTAGTATTAGTGCAGAGCGGGAAGGGAAGTGCTTCACATGGAGACACACTTGACACTTGCCCCTTCAACAAAGGATTCCATGGCTGGCTGCTTTTCTTTCCTTTTATATCTCACTCTAAGTACATAACGGCTTTCATGTACAGGAAGCCATTTTCTTTAGGGGTTCACCATCACGGGTCTTATACTGGGGGGGAGGGGTACCTTACACTCTAAAGCTATAAGGCTTCTTGTACACTGCTGGTAAGCGGACGTTTAGGATCAGTTTTTTAGCTGCTCCTGAACTCTCCTCTGTTATCTTATCAGTACACAGAGGAGTTTCTAGGCAGTTGAGTTTAGAAGCTTTTTTTGGAACGCTGCTAAATGTGGTAACTCGCGTTAAGCAGCGTTTCATTAACGGACTTTTTTTTTTTTTTCAAACGCTTCTAGACTTAAACGTGGCATGTAAATGTGGCTAAACGGCCGCTTTTAGATGCCGATTTCTAGCTGTCAAGTTAAATCGTTCAGTAGAGGTTGAACAACATTCCATGTACATGAAGCTTAATACACTAATTGAAATGTGCTCAGTGAAATGTGGATTTGCTGAATTTAGATCAGTGGGGGCGCTATTCTCCCCCCGCTGACCCCCGACGATGGGGCGCTATTCTCTCCCCACTGACCCCCAGCGATTGGGCGCTATTCTCCCCCCGCTGACCCCCAGCGATGGGGCGCTTTTCTCCCCCCGCTGACCCCCGACGATGGGGCGCTATTCTCCCCCCCGCTGACCCCCGACGATGGGGCGCTATTCTCCCCCCGCTGACCCCCGACGATGGGGCGCTATTCTCCCCCCGCTGACCCCCGACGATGGGCGCTATTCTCCCCCCGCTGACCCCCGACGATGGGGCGCTATTCTCCCCCCGCTGACCCCCGGCGATGGGGCGCTATTCCCCTCCCCCCGCTGACACCAACTATTTCTCCCCCTAATACCAAAGATCGGGCTGTGCCCCACTAAAGTCTAAACTGGCCCTTTCTTTAGAAAGTTTGGAGACCTCTGCCATAAGAGGAACCCTTAAAATTCAGTCTCTAAAGCCCAAACTCCGTTATTTATTTTAGAAGCAAAGCCCAACTGGACATTTAGTTTAAATCGTATTCCAGAGACCTTGAGGCAAAGCGCGTGCAAAGTCTTGTAGTTCATTCCTTAGAAAGCAGCCACAGCCTGTGTAGGAAAGCCTGTCACTATGGTGCAGAGAATGATCTTTGCTCTCTATGTGGAAGCAGTGGTTCCTCTGCAAAGGTTCAAGTCCAAGCTAGAGCTCTCTAATCAACTGGGAACAAGAGATTTTCTGGTTGCACAGCTATAGGTCTGACTCAGCAGGGGGGCTGCTTTCTAAAGGACCAGTTCACATCAAGATGTGGTGCAGGAAACCCGCATTCCGTGTGCATTTACTGCACCACCTTCAAAACCTACAGCGATCTGCAGCGGATGTCCGTGCAATGCGTTTCCCTGCTTTGCAAGTTGCTATGAACCGAAGCGATTGCAGCCTATTCAAATGAATTGGCTGAAATCACACTGCACCCAGATTGTATGTGAATGGCACATGAACGCACACAGCGTGTCCCTGTGCAATTTATGGTGTGAACCGACCCTTAGACTTTGCATACCTTTTTGTATTGAGGCACCTGGAATGGCCAACCCCAAAAGGGAAAGTTCCGCTTAAAGGCCTCCAATCCCCTTCCGTTTCCCCAAATGGCACTTTATTTGGTGGGGGGGGGGTTAGGGTGGGCATCTGGTTTTGGGTACCAGGTACACGCTCTCTCCCTCCCCGCAGTCATTTGGGGCATGTTACAGGTCCCAGAAAACTGTGGGACCATTTACAATGAGTAGCTTGCGCATGCACAGTGGGCACCTTGCTGTTAAGCCGCAGGCTGTCACCGCTGAGTGCCCACCGTTGAGATGCCCGTGCCAGGGACAGAAGACAGAGGGAGGACATCTCTGGACCGTGGGACAGGAGAGTGTCTGTTTATTAAAAGTCAGCAGCTACAGTTTTTTTGTAGCTGCTGGCTTTTAATAAACATTAAGCTTTAAAGTCATTTAACTAGGGTATCAATCACATATTTTTTACAGATTGCTTGACAAAAAGACCGAAAACGTGGAAAGAACTCTGTGTATAAATGCTGCCACTTGCATTGTGTTTTGCACTCGCTTGCACACACTTCCAATCACTGCTGTTCAACAGAAGTGCCTATCCAATGGTTCTACTGGAAAAATCCACACATTTTCGAAGACCACCTTTCACACTGGGGCTGCCCATGCGTTCGTGGTAAAGCATCGCTCGTTTTAGCGACGCTTTACCGCTGTTTAAGCGTCACTTTTCGGCCGCTAGCGGGGTGCTTTTAACCCCAAAGAAGGAGTTAAAAACTCCCGTGCTGCAGCACTTCCGAATCGCTTTTCAGGTCGCTTTCGAAGTGCTGCCCATTCATTGCAATGGGCAGGGGAGTTTTTCCCAAACCGCCCCAAAGATGCTGCTTGCAGGACTTTTTCTAACGTCCCGCAAGTGCACCGCCCCAGTGTGAAGGGACTCATTGCAATGAATGGGAGGCAGTTTTTAGGCGTTTTACAGGCAATGTTTCTAGCGCTAAAACTCCCGAAAAATGACTGAAAGAGTGTGTGAAAGAGGTCTTAATGTTGCAAGGGGTGCTTGGAGCGTAGTCCTATTAATATGGGCAGCCTACATCACATTCGATTTTACAGTTGGACCATCTTACTTTAGGTCCGTTGTTTGTAATTACTTCGATCTTTACCGTCTTGCAGTCAGTATAGGTGATTTTTCTCTTTTTCACACGCAAACAAAATGCACTTATGTTCTAAAAATTCACACCATAAATCTTTCTCTTTAGGATCCCAAGATGAATAACAATCTGCAGATGTCTTCCTCTAGTAGTCCAAGTGAGGAGTTCGCGAAACCAATCCAGAGCAACGATGTATTTCGGCCTCCACCTCCCCAGGTCATGGCTAAAGTAAGTTTCTAAAATCTCTTTAATGGGAACGATGCTTTTACCGTGGCTGGCAAAGAAAACCCCCCTGCAAAGGCAATGGTATAATGTGCTAGTATTCATCGCATACTAGCACATTGTGAAATACTTACCTTAAAATTAAGCCTTCCAGCGGCGCGCTGTCACCGCTGAGGGTTTCCATCTTCACCCGGTCTGTCTTCCAGGCTCGCAGGCTCCGGCTGTATGGCCGAGCCATGATGACGTCACTCCCGCACATGCGCGCGGGAGCCTTCAGCTCCGGCACGGTGCCCTGAAGGTCCGGCACGTTCTGACACCTCTTGTTTTCCTTTCAGCCCAAGCTTCCACGGGACCATCTAGCTTTGGCTTTAAGCCAAGGACTCAGCGCAGAAATACAACTTAGCCGGGACTCTCTGCATTGCTCAAGCGGATACAGCACACAGACTACCACCCCGTCGTGTTCCGATGATACCATCCCCTCTCATGGTGAGCAATATAGATCCTATATAGTTGAAACCATTAATTAAATAATGATACACTGGAGCTACTTTACCTTTGTACACAAGTATATGTTAATCGTTGTTTTTACTGAAAAAGGGCTTTTTTTTTTTTTATAAGGGGTGGGAGGGGGGGTTTATTTGGAGCGCCCATAACTTTATTCCAGATGCAATTGATAAATACTTATTAACATGAGCACCTTTTTAGATGTGATTCAGATATGGGTTATATATATATATATATATATATATTTATATAAAATATACAATTGCGCTGAAACACAGTGTGGTTTAACCAGCCTGTATGGGATCTTCCAGCTTTTTTGAGCAGTATTGTTTCCAGGGGCATCTCTGCTAATAGTGGATCTTTGGTGGTAGTGGGTAAAATGCCATTTATCTCCTTGTCCTCATTCTGCAACTTGAACAAACCCTGTCCCAGTTTATTTCACCTGCGGCTTCAGGTTTATAGCCAGGCACAGGTTGAAATACACATTCATCAACTGTTTAATGATTTTGAATTCTGTTTGGTCAGCTTTGTAATTCACATCCTACCACACTGTACAGCCAGGAGGGTGATTTCTCCCATTTTTTATGTTTTAGGGCTGCAGTTTCTTGGGTTACTTGCCTTCTTATTGGACTGTGAATAAGCATCATCACACTGCTGATCAAAGCTCTGCCATACATGGCTTGAATTTGCACCGATTCCATTAATCTTTTTTGGTTACTGGGGAAGGCACTTTTGTGTCCCAGAATGGCTATGTTGCACAGTCACCCCCATAATAACAGACCAGAATGCTGTGTAGGAACTAAAGTGACCCCCACAGCACTCTGACCTTAACACTACCGAACACCTTTGGAATAATTTGGAACACTGATTGCGAGTCAGGTCTTCTCATCCGTTCCTGACAGCACAAATGCTTTTTGGCTGAATGGACACAAATATCCACAAGCACACGCCACAATCTTGAGGAGAGCCTTCACAGCCGATTGAAGGCCCATACTAGCCGTAAGGGAAGGCCAACTCCATATTAATGCCAAAGGTTTTGGAATTGGGTGCCCAACAAGCTCATATAGGTTTGATGGTCAGGTGTTCCCATATTTTTGGCTGTTTTTGTAGGAGGGAGATAACTGTATAAAAAGGAGAAATGTCCATAAGTAGCAATAAACTGATGAATACATGGTTTTAAAAGGAAAAGTTTGGTGCTCATATAACTACAAGATTCCATCCAGTAGACGGCCATGTTGGGTGCAATAGTCCATCTCACAATGGAGCAGATTGCTCTATCTTGAAAGGGGTTGTGCTGCACAGAGGGCATATTGTAATCATCTAGTTGATAAGTTCCTTCATTCTCTCTCAACCAACATATGTGCATTCTTTCCACAGCAATAAAGAAGGATCCCTCTCTTTTTGGTAAGAATCTGCTTTTTAATTAGATTGGACTGAGCTGCTCCAATCATGTATGACTTGGGTGTTGTGCCTGTTTCGTGTGGCAGCGATGTGTGGCAAAAAAAAAACTAAAGAAACTGTCCCCAGCTAGGATATCTATTAAATTGCATTGTTCTGTGTGCAAAGCCCCATAATATAAATTGCTGGATAGAAGTGTTAATAACGTGTTTGTATGCACTGAAAGAAGCAATTGGATAAGCTGCATCTCCCAGCAAAAAGAAAAAAAATAGGGAGAAGCATTTCTGTCTTCTAGTTAGGCCTTTGTTACTCTCGGCATACCTGTCAGTAGTAGTAACTTAAAGAGGGACTAAACTTTAGAAGCAGTGCCCCAAAAAAGACAGTCAGAGGTCAAAGGAATAGTCACTGCCTGTGGTCTGCCTGCAGCCAATAGCTCCCCAATTACTGACTTATGCTGCGTTTTCTTCTGCACCGTGAATGTGTGGAGGAGGCCATCTTGGTAAAGGCCTCCAGCAAGGAGAACAGGGGACAGCACAGTCAGCAAATCTTAAGCTGACCACAAATAGATTTGAATCTCAACCGATTCAGCAGGAGCAAGCCAAGATTCAATCCATCTATGGGAAGGCTGGTTGTACCCAAGTCAATCCATCCATCAATCAACTTGGATACAACCAGTCTGTTTTTTTCTGTATAAATATGATTAGTGCCGCAGCTATAGCGGCTGTCAGTAATCATTGTGTTCTTCCGACCTGGATAGCTCCACGTCGGCAGAACACAATAGCGCTTCGGGAGGGATTCCCCCATCAACACTGAATGTATTGATGGGGAAATGGACTGATTTTCTTTCCTTTTTTGGCTTGCCTTACTCCAAATGTCCTGTGACTAGCAGTCAGAGGGTGCAGTACCTTAGATTTTGCACTGTAGACATACAACTATGGGTCTGTAGGCACACTCTTCATAACAGGAACTGCTATTTTTCAGGAGCGATTCTGGACAATCGGGTACTATTTGGGGCCAAATTACTATTTTGATCTTCGCCTCTTTAGTTTCTAAATTCAGGCCCACTTTAGGTGTTTGAGAAGTAGAAGGTTGGGAAAGGTAGATTTTTTTGATCTTCTGCTGGGTAGTATATTTGGACATGTTCATCTTCTTCTCTAGTCTCCATCCTGTTTTGTAAGCACATTAACGCAAGGAAGAATTGGGTGTGATAAGCTCAAATTTCTTTTAGCATGGCAGAACATCACTGTAACCATACTAGTCTCTTCCATTACTAGAATTCCATGATATAAAATGGTGTCAACCAGCATTTTTAAGGGGTTTACCAATGGCAGCCTCAATGCATGTCAGTACAGGTTTCCTTTTATACAATATTTTTTTGGAAAACCTGGCTATACTGTAAGATTACGTAGCATGTAAGCAGGTCAATATGCTGACCACAGAGAACATGTACAATCAGAATATGCTGATTCCAAAAAAATAGTGTCTGAAGCCTATAACTGGAGATTCAGGTATCGGGACATCTCAGAAGCTTATTAGATGTCCAACAGAAACCCATACCTGATGTAGCTCTAGGACTCTACAGCCCCAACATCGGCCGGGTTCATCAAAGACTGGCCGACATTTGGCCCGTGTGTATGCCCGACTGAAGCCGGCCGTTTGGCCAATGGCTGAGAGCACTGACCGGAGAGTTCTGGCTTTGGCTGTGCCCCTGTCAGAACACAACAGCTCAGCGAGGGAGATCACTGTACTAACTTCGGATCGTTAGTACAGTGGCTCCGACCGGAGCTGATGGTGTAAAACCGAAAAAAGTGAGTGTGTACCAAGCTTAAAGCGGAAGTAAACCCATCGATTTAACAGTCTAAAAAAAAAAAGGCATGCCGTGAATGCTAACTGCACATTGGCTGTGCTCTCAACCAAACAGTCAAACCATCCAATGGCTGGTGTCATAACGGATCACATGTGCAGCACTGTGGCAGTTGAAGATTAAACAGAGGCAAAGATGGCAGCTTCCTTGGCTGAAAATGATAGGGGGGTTTACTTCCACTTTAAGAAATGACGGCATTAGCCCAACGCCAGTGATCCTAGCAGGCAGAGACCGTCCCTGATTGATAATTGGCTTCTGACTGAGTCAAGCTGAGGACACCTGCAGGATACTAACCAATAAGAAATGACAATTAAAAAAAAATATAGCTTTTTTGGGGACAGACGGGCTTCGAAGCCCGTATCCATGTTTGTTTATATAGGTTAATGTAGTAGATAATGTTCCTTGCTTAACTGACCTTTGTCTTTCCCACCACTTTTTCTCCCAAGCTTTCATTGTGGGTGATTGAGCTGTCAACACTAGAATGTACTTGGTATTATGATTCCTTGTGATTTTTAACAAGACTGCAGCAAATCAATTCCCCTTTCTTATGCCTATCAAAGCCTGTTAATTGAACCTTTGCTGTCACAGAATTGCAGTGTGCACTTTCGCTAATGTCATGCTTTTCTCTCTGGTTAAAGTGGACAATTTGAAATCAAGAATAAAAATGTTGAAAACATTGCATTTACTATATTGCGTGCCTAGTTTTCTTTTATTGAAGAATAAATGGTTACACAAATGGTTTAGATTTGGAACAGTGCTTCTGTTTTTTTTTTTTTTATAAATTTATTGCCATTATAGGGGACATTCCTTTGAAAGTGTCGGTTAAAGGCACTGTCCCCTATAACTTTGCTCTCAAAAAATTGCCCCAGTCCAAAAAAAAGTCCCAAGATCTTACTGCTCTGTGTTTTTTTTAAGATAGGAGCCCCTCATTATTCTAACCCAGGGGTCTCAAACTGGCGGCCCTCCAGCTGTCACAAAATGACAAGTCCCATCATGCCTCTGCCCTTTGGCTGTAACTATCAGCCTTGCAATGCCTCATGGGACTTGTAGTTGTGCGACAGCTGGAGGGCCGCCAGTTTGAGACCCCCGCTCTAGCCTCTTAAGCAACACAGCGACCTTTGTTTCCCTACTGGATACAAGCTAATGTATGAATGGGTTTTGTACCTTCTGCTGTAGGGATGCTAAACTCTTTACCTGCTTCTCTTGTACATTAAGCTGGGGAGGCTTCTTCAGCCAACATCTTTTAATCTGCATTGTTATAAACAGTTAAGATGTGCAAAAGATTGTTGGCTCTTTATGGTAGGCAAAGGCTGCAACGAGGGTGCCCACATGTCTTTATTAGCATGGACCTTATTTAGTGAACCTTCAGGTCACAAGATAGAACAGTTCAGATTTATCACCACTCATTGAATGACGTTCATCCTGTCTTAAGTGTAGAGGAAAGGGAGTATAAGTGGGAAGCCAACACATTTCAGTTGTTAAAATCGCCCCCACCCCCACTTCATGGCATCAAATAAATAAAAATGTGATTGACTTTGCACTTTTAGGTGCAGCTGCCAAAGGAGCAGTCTTAGTGCATGTCTGCATTTCCTTTACCAAACTCTCTATTTAATGAGATGCTGAGGTGTCGTCCTTTATTGATATACACCGTTACTGCAGCTGCTGTACTTTTAAACTGCCAAATCACTCTTCATTTCATGGAAGCCCTGAAGAAGGGAGTTTATTATCCGAGACGTTTTGGCTATCCACTTTTAATAGACAATCATTTGCACTTCAGTTCTTCCTTTTCTGGAGCTTATTTTTTTGTCTGCCCTTCAAGGCCCCTCATCAAATAAAGCAGTGGTCTCCAAACTGCAGCCCTTTACTTGCATTTATCTGGCCCTCGGGGCCTATTCTTTCTACTGACACCACTGATGAGCACCATTTTTTCCCCACTGACACCAATAATGAGGCACTATTCCTCCCACTGACACCAACTATGGGCCACTATTCCTCCTACTGATACCAACAATGGGGCACTATTTCTCCCACTGAAACCAATGATGGGGCACCATTCCTCCAACTGACACCAATGATGGCAAACACCATTCCTTTCCTTACTGAACACAGGTGCCAAATAATTTTCTTACTCCCATTGACCATCAAGCCTGAGGCATTGTTTAATCCCACTGACACTGGTACATTTTTAACTCCTGCTGGCCACACCCTGGCCCCCCCCTAAAATCTGAAGGATAGTAATCCGGCCTTTTGTTAAAGTTTGAAGACCCCTAGTATAGAGAATAACCCTGGTTCCCCGAGCAGCCCAACTGCTTTAATGAGACTTCAAAACCTAAAATTCTTCACATCATCAGGACCTTGGACATCGCTCAGATCAAGCTGCACATCCAACCAAAGCCCTTCTGTTCATTCTAATTGGTCAGGTTATAAGACGGTAAAATTACAAATTTCTGGTCTTGACAAAAGGAGACGGTTGGAAGGCTTAACAGTGCTGGACCTTCTGTTACTTATGAGTCTCGCCGATGGAACATTATGTAGTTCAGTCCCCTACATCATTTAGTGGAGATCATAGTTGTAAGGTTAAGCTTACTGTAAAATTTAGATACTAGGAAGACAATTGTGATATATGGGGTACATAGGTTGAAAAAAGACATGTTTAGTGAGTTCAGGCTTAAATACCATATCCTCAAATCTTCAAAAATCCTGGTATAGCAAAAGCAGTCAACATTTGTCTTAAACTGCATTTCACCTTCAGGAAAATGCTTTTTAGCTGAGTTTTTGGTGCTGATTTTATTCCCTGTAGCTCCTATTGTTTTTATTTTGTAGAATAGCTAGCTTGGTGGCGTTCATGCTTATAACTTCTTTCTCTCCTTAGTTGCAGATTACGATTACATCTCGTTACATGGTGAACAAGAGGAGACAGACCAATTGGACTTCGACAAGTCATCTACTATTCCAAGAAACAGCGACATAAGCCAGAATTACAGAAGAATGTTCCAATCTAAGAGGCCTGCTTCTACTGTCAGTCTTCTAGCCGAGCCCGACCCTCTGGTTCGATCGCCGTATGTCGCCACCATAAAGAGAAAACCCTCCAACAAGCCAACACTTAGAAGAGGAACCGTCAGTGGTGTTCCCATTCCTATCCGGACTCCTGTGGTGCCTGTTAGGACCCCAACATTACCGGATGCTCCAGTTAGCCCTTATGGAGAGAGGACACACAGTGAAAGGTTTTCTTATCTTCAGGATCCAAGCTCAGATTTTTCTCACATCAGACAAGGTCTGTGTGGCTCAGCTCAAAGCCTCAATGCTATACAGAGCACATATTGTGCCTTCATCCCCAAGCAAACATACAACTATTCTCAAAGTATTAATCTTCTGCCACAAAATGCACAGAAGGTGTCTGAAAGCAATGCCGTCAGGGTAGATAACACACCAGCCAATGAATCAATTAGCCCAAGTGCCCCACAGGAAGTAAGCAGCATAGAAAATTCGATTCATTCAAATTCCGAGATGGCTTCATCTCAGGACGATATGCTGTCAATGATCAAACGGGGAGTGAGGCTTAGAAAAACAATTAGCAATGATCGGTCGGCACCCTTAATGAAATGAGACATGGATGGGCCCTACGCATAACACTCGCCTTCGTTCTCTTTTCTAAAGAGACGATGTTCTTCTTTTTCCTAAGGACCTGAGTTCCCATTGTTTAATGTCATCGGCTCAGCTAGATGCCCTTAATTCAAAGTCTTGTTACCGTTCGTTCTGTAACTTCATTTAACCTTTATTTTTTTTGTTGTTGGGTTCTTTTAAACTTTTATTTTAGTGCTATGTATTTTACAGTTCTTATTTTGCATTGGGTGGTTTATTTTTCAGGCTGAAGAGTTAATAGCAAAGTGCCTTGACCTATAAAGCAGTCTATATACATGATTCATCTACACAAACAAACATAGCTTCTGTTCAAGTGCTGGTCATGTAGTGATGCCAAAAGGTTTTGGTTATACCACCGATTGGAGCCTCACGAGTAATGTTATAATGGTCGGTATTTATACAGTCAGTCCTCAATTCTTCAACCCTGGTTATATTTCTGCTGGACACTGATACATTGTCAAAGCCTGCAATGGTTTTGGTTTCCTTTGCTCTACCCCCTGACCAATGCTTATACTCTGTCAGTGGTATCCCTCCCACTGAGACAAAAGCTGTTGGGGCTTCTGTCCATAAAATGGACCCTATGGATTCAAATTCGTCATTCAGGTCTTTTCTGCATGCAGAAAAGGTACTCTCATTTTGAGCCCTGTTGGAAATTTCAGCTGGTATGAAGGTGGGAAATCGTTAAAAATATAAAGTATCACAGGTTATTACGCATAGCATGGGTTAAAATTACATTAAGCTCTTTTTGCTTGGACTTTGTCTGTACAGTAAACTGTAATATAGTTCTTCCTGACAGTTGTTATAATTCAAACATGACTCTCAGTAGCCCCAACTAAACTCACTGGTTTGTCTCTTGTTAAAAAAAAAAACTCACTGGTTTGTTGCAATGCATTATGGTAATTTAAATTTTATCAACGCGTTTGGAAAATGTGTTGCCAAAATTAATGACGTAAAAAAAAAAAAAGAAGAAAATTCACATATTAGAACAGTGCTAAAAGCAAACCTATACTCCACCCAAATCTGCGAAACAGGGCTCTCCTCTAGATACCAGGCAATATATGGTGCCAGGTGGTGCCACTGGCCCTTTTGGGAAAACTGCATCTCATTTGCAGTTATTGGACAATACCTCCCATGTACCAGAATAAACCGTCACCAGGACATGGCACATTTGGTTGCAGAGCCAAACGTCTGCAAATACGGACTTTATAAAGTTGGTATTTGCATTGGAACTTTGTGGAGTCCATTTTTGCCCTATAGAAAGGACCTAACCTAAGGTTACCATTTGGCACCTTATGCGATCTAGAATTCAGGGGCAGCTTGGCTTTGCAGATAAAGGCACAGTACAGGTGCTCTTTAATTCTGGTTTTGAAAAAGTATACATTTCTTGTATAATTTGGTGATTTATAGAAGTTTCAAAAAATTGTGAAATTCTCCTTTACTTAATAATGTAATATAGAGCAATACTCAGATTGGAAAGTCTCTGAAAATTGGCTACTATCGGCAAGGTCACGCCATTCTGGGGTTTGGAATTCTGAAATTTACCACCGTAATAGGGGAAAAGTTGAGCAGTTTACATATATGTTCTAAAGCAGAGCCCACTGGTAGAATCTAAAAATTACAAAAACTATTATCTTAGAATCTTGTTTCCTCCACCTAAATGTGGGGCACTTTACCTCCAAGTTATAGTAGTGGTTCTCACCCAGCTGATGGGTGACTATTTAAATTTATGGATGCCAAAGATTATTTCCTTCACTGATACCTTTGCTGATTGGACAGAAAAGATGGAACAGCACTCTGAGGAACTGCCTCCCTCCTTAACCAGTTCATAGTCTTTAGAACATTGATCATTTCAGTAGAGCATAGTTGGCTTGCAGTGCTGGCCTTCCCTCTCTGTGTGAACCCTGTGGGATTATGTAAAGCTAATATAAAGCCAAGTTTAAGGTACTTATATTAGCAGCTTATTCATTTGTTTAATAATTGGTTTACAGGATATTTTGTTTGTTATAACCGGAAGGTCAGCCTTTACTATAGGCTTTCTTTAGAACATTGGTGATGGTTTAACCCATGTCTAAAACTGGTGGGAAGATGAAGGGACAGAATTTGCTATAGAAACCCAACAGAGGTTACCATTTATGTTCAAATTGCTGTAGAAGAAAGACAGCAGGATAGTTGAAATTGAGAGCGCATTTTTCGTCCCTCTAGTGTCGGAACACAAGACCCTTTGGGTGTATTTAGCAAAGACTTTGCTAAATTTATACTTTGTCTGAGTTGGAAGTTTGGAACCATACTTGGAAAAGTAGGTGTTGGAGAGTTCTGGCCTGCTTCCACCTGCCAAGAGCTAGTTCTGTAAGCAGTGCCGATCAATGTTTTCCTATAGTTGGTGAATGTGTCATAGAATAGGCTTGGAGCGAGCGAATCTAAGAATAGATTTTATTATGTTAGTGGGTGGGTGAGATGGTATTGCAGCAAAGTCATTTGACTATCCAAAGGTAACGATGTACCCCCAGGGTAGGAATAACCCATTCAAGGCCAGGTTCACTGAAATGTGACATTCAGTTTTGCATGTTTACTGGGATGTTGAGTCACGTTTTGGCTTCCCAAAAAGCCAACTCCAGCATGCTTGATAACCCCATAAGAATTTCCAATTCCATCCAGTTACTGTGGCCACTGGAGTGATGTCACCATAAACTCTGGCTGTGAAATCCCGCTGGAGTCTGGTAGATCTAGATCACTGCTGTCATTCGTATCATCTTAAATATAGATGTTTATGGTCGATAGTCATGTATTAAATTGTTATATATATTTACAGCTTTTCAAAATTAAACTTACCCTTAAGCTTATATTGTGAAGTATTTTGGGAGAAGTCTGAGAAAAAAGTGTAAAAGAATGAGTGCTCCAAAATTGACAATGGGCATCTAGCATTCAATATTCTTTCCCAGTGCATGCACTGAATTCATCCAGTTTTTGAAATGCATAAATATATCCAGCCATATATTGGGGATTTATTAGAAGGCAAAAACTGCTAGTCACAATTCCTTCACTGTGTTTATAGCAGTATGTGTTTTTGAGGACTCTAAATAAACCTGCGCTAAAATGTTTACATAAAACCACAGTATCAGTCTTGCTGGGATCGATAAAGGAGGACTGAAATACTTGCCTCTCTTGGAGAAAATGCTCTTGCAGGCTACCTCAGGGCTAATCACGTCTGGAGGCCTGGGTAGATGAACTCTGTTGGAGTAGGTTTAAAGGTCCACTTGGGTTGATCCGGAGGCGCACTTGGGTTGATCCGGAGGCGCACTTGGGTTGATCCAGAGGCGCACTTGGGTTGATCCGGAGGCACACTTGGGTTGATCCGGAGGCGCACTTGGTTGATTTTTCTCAACATAACAAAATTGCCCAAGGGTAGCCATAAACCACTTGAATCGCCATTGTATTCCGGCAGCTGTGGCTACTGCCCTTGAAAAGTGACACTATATGTGATAGGATGTAGTCACTGTTTAGTCGAAAACTTTCCACCTGGCTAAGCAAATTTGACTTTTGGCAAACTGGGCGGTCTCAAAGGCCACCAACGGCTTGAAATACAACTGATCCAGCAGGAATCAATTGAAAATTCGACAGAAAATAGATTCCTGTCTATGGGGAACTTAAGCCTTCAAACGTGGTCAGCATTGGAGAGAACTTGGAGCACCATTTTCTCTAGAAAAGATGCGTATCTCAGCCCTTCTTCTCCATTCCTTATTCATCCCTCCTAGCTTAGAAGTATAATACTAGAGAATAGATGCATTTAAGGATATCTATTTAAAATTAATCACAAATTAAAATGTTTTTTTTTCCTTTCTTTTACAATAGAATGCAGATAATATATATGCAGACCTTACCCTACCTGATCCATCTTCTTTTTTTTTTTTTTACTTTCATATATGCCTGACTGTTGAGGCATTGGGACCCTATAAAGATTCTTGTTTCCACATTAAAAATTAGCTGCTATTGCTTTAGGGTGATGTTATGTGGCCAGTTTAGGTGCAAATATTAGTTTTTATGCTTTTACTATTGCTTGTTTATTTTCCGGCCATGAAAAGCTTTATTCCTATTCTGACCTGAAACAAAAAAAAAGGAGCACACATGCTCTCACTGATTCAGTTCTTAATATTTGTGTTTTATATTGTTAAATCATTTTGAGATATATTTTCTTTAAAATTTATTGTATTCTGTGCGATCTCTCACTTCGTCTTTTACATCAATGTAAATATATTTTAAGATTTCTTTATTGCAGATGTTGGGAGTATTCCCTGTACTACTTTTTTTATTTTATTTTTTTTTTGGTTAAAGGCATTTTGCTCAGATTATTGTTGTATATTATTTTTATTAAGCTTGTTAATATGTAAAGCAGAACTCTGGCCAAGCAGCAATATACACAGTTCATCAGGATATATGTGAACTGTGGTACCTGCCAAAATAATTGTAAATCTGTTCAGTTAGTTTTGCAGTTTACATCCACGACACCATTTAAAGTGGGTGACACCTTTGTTCAGTAATTTAACTTTGCGGCTTCCTGTGTCGAGTCTCCAGGCCTGTACATTGGCCTGTGAATCGGCATCACCTCCCTGCCCCGGTGGTGCAACCCTGTGCTCTTCCCTGCTTAAACCCTCCGTTGTTATTTTTTGGTGCACAGTGGAAAATAGGAAGCTAATATAAAGACAGAATCCAGGTAGTTAGATTAGCAGTATTTAATGAAAAAATGTAATTTAATTTTTAAATTACTACATAAACAGAAAAAAAAGTGTTTTATATTTATATTTGCCTCAAGTTCTGCTTTAACTTTAATTATTAAAAAAAAGTTACACATCTACTGTAGTTATATTTTTTTTTGGGGGGGGGGGGTAAATCTTATTAGGTATAGATGTAAAAAATATTTCTTAGTCTAGCGCAGAGATCATCTGATCACTTTATTACAAAGTTTGCTAATTAATGTTTTAGAATTGTTTTTTCTTTGTTTTCGATTGGAAAAAAATATATATGACAGTTCAGACAAAACTGACCTTAATAATGCTTTGGAAAAAAAAAAGATTAGAATGTGCTAAAACAAAAAGAGCCTGGATAATATTTGTAAAATATGTTTTTATTTTTTTTCTTTATTATTATAGGATTGGCTCAGCAGGTCTGGGTATCCGTCTAAAATATTCAATATTTTGAGTGCCGTTTTTACAGTTTGAAGTTGAAATGGGAGGTGACATCTTTACCTTACTCAATTCCATGAGGCTAAAATTGGTCATCTTGAGGTTTAGGGTGGAGCTGCTTTTGCACAAAGGGTCATTTTACCTAAACTGGTAATTCAGCTTGCGACCTTCGCTGACACATTTTAGGAAATACATTTTAGAGCAATTTTGTTGGAACCTTGCGCTTAACTTCTTGAGGCTGGCAGATTTTCCCCACCAAAGAATTTCCACTGTCTCCTTGGCAGTGGCGGCCCATTCATAGATCATCGCCTCCCCTATCCATGCGTTCAGCCCCCTGATCTACATATCAGTGGCGCAGGACCATGGATTCCAATGCAGGGTGGGTGTTTTTTGAATCACCTGATTAGAGCCAGAGGCTTAAAAAAAGGGTGGGCTCAGAGCGCAGAGCATTGCACTCCCAGCCCCCCCCCCCCCCAGTTGTGTGACGATAACTAATGAATTTTTGCTATTATCACACAAAAGTTTCTCCCGCCAATCAGGAGGCAGGACTAGGACTGAGAGACCTGTTTCCCAAATGGCCAAAGTGTCAAGCGATCCTATTGGATGCCTAGCACTTTGGTGGAAGAAAAGACATTTGGTGGAGGAGCGGACACCGAAGCGGCCCCTGCCCACACTCAAGGAGGGGCAGGCAGTGCCGTGCCATGCCGCTGGGGGGGGGGGGGGGGGGGGGGGTTGTTTGCCGTCACCCAAAAGAAGTATCCACCAGCCACCACTGCTTCTTAGTGTTTATAACTGAAAAAAAATCCGAGATTGAAGTGCCACATGAAAATTAATAAAAAATTAACCAAAATTAAATTAAAACAAAAAGTTGTGTTTTTTTGTATCTTGCTTTGAGAATATATATGGATAAATAAAATATAAATTTTGATGTGATATTCCAATCTCGAATTTTCATTGTTGGCAAGTAGAGCTGGGCTCAGGCGTGTTTGGGATCCTAGTCACAACCCACCTGCCCCGATCCCGCAAGGAAGCCGACACAGTGAGGCATTTCCCGGTCCGCAACTGCACAGACCGGGAAATGCCTCTGCCTGTGATTAGCGGTGTGCAGTGCCAGCCTTCCTGGTGGGATCGGGCAGGTGGGTTGGGACTAGGATCCCGAACACGCCTGAGCCCATCCTTATTGGCAAGTTGACCACTAATTGCTTTTTGATGTTTGTTTTTGCGAGTGTGGCTCTGGTGGTAAGATCTCTCTACCTACGTTCCCAACTCTGCCTATCTTCCGCAGCCATTATGGATAAGTCTTGTTCCCTTTCTTGCATATTTCTTGCATATATCAGAGGGTGCACCAGGAACAGCAGGACTTGGTGGTGTTGGCATGGCAAAGCTTGGATCTGCGGTGCATAAATCTTGCCTCCAGCACCTTCAAGAGTTATCAGAAGCAGGTAGGGGATACAGGCAACCAGAACCCTCCTGTAACTGAAATATTAGTTTTGGGTGTCTTGACCCTTTAAAATGAACCTTTGCTTTTATCAAAGCACTGTTCAATGCCGCCTTCTGATGCAGCTTATATGGACAGTCCTTTTTGCTTTCCTGCTACTCCATTTTGCCACCAGGAAGAAAGAGACATAACTGGCACTCTGGTTTGTTGAAGCATGCAACTCATTCCACACTATACCATGTGACAGCGTTAGTGCTTGACAATTGGATACTCCGGTATCCAGCACTGTCACATAGGGAAGTGTGGGGGGGTTGTGTGTAGACTTCAAGTCATGACTTGGACCATACACAGGTCTTCCTGACTTCATTCACAGACCAATGGGGAAGCAAAAGGCTAAGACAAGCTGTTGCAGGTTGGCAACCTTAAAGTCAACCTGTTGGTTTGGCCTACATGGCTAAAGCACAGGTTTACTTTACAACAAGCACAGCTATTTTAGCCAACAAAAGATAGATATATAACTTCGCCCAAAAGCCATCATCATTGACGATAAACTATTATTCCTGTAGTAGTATATAGACTTTTTTTTTTCTTTTAGAGATTGACAATTTTTGGTTACATTTTTTTTCAAATGCAGTGAGATGATTCTTTCAGCATCCTGTCCTTCTACTGTCCATACTAAAAGTTATAGTGGCTTTGGGCTTTTTAAAGACCATGCCCTTAGCAGGGATATATATTGAGTTCTTCCAAAAGTTCTTCCAAATTATATTATTTTGTTACTTGCTATAGCAGGGGGTCATAGGCAATACATAGAAATAAGTGTAACCCACCCTTCATATATGGGGTAGGGGGGAGGTCATTATATAGCATTAAACTGAAGTTAACCAATAAGCAATTTCTTAAGTTGACCAATAATACATGTAGATTGGTCAATTTACATGTATTCTTGGTCAATCAACGGGGTTGCAACATCTTATATTTTGAGACCATCTTGAGACACATGAGTGGACAATCTAGGGAATGGTGCCCAGCTTAGGGTTTCGGCAGTAATTTAGGTGTGGGGCCCAAGTCGTAATGCATAAAATAAAGATGAAAAGATCGCCACTACTCCCGACTAGCCCAGGTGACCAAACCATAAGGAGCGGCCTCAGCCTATGACTAAGTCCCGGTGACCACGGCAAAATGCATCAGGGTGTGTGGTATAGTGGAGACGTATAGGCTGAGGCTGCTCCTTATCGTTCACCTGGGCTGGTCGGCAGTAGCAGCGATCCTTTCCTCTTTATATTTACTAGCCCTCTGCATTAGTATCAGGATAACCCATGTTCTGGGACACAGGGATATATTTTCACCTTTATTTTGAGTGGTGCCAAAAGCTATATAACAGGTCGTCGTGCATAATGTCAGCAATACTAGAGAAATTTAAATAAGAATGGGCAAATATAAATCTCTCCCAATATTTTATTAAATCCTTTACTGTCGGTTTATTAGAAAATACGGCCATAGCTCATTGCATTAGAAAAGTCAAAACTTTATTCTTCTTCCCCATTCTAACCAAGTTGATTTTTGTAATGTCCATACAAGAGAATCCATTGGGGCCCACCACCTGCACATATTGGGGATCCATCTACTCGCACCACAATGTAGAGCGCTGAGTTAATCGCTTCATTAGCCTAACATTCCGATTCTCCATTTTTATGGCACTATTGCCAGCCTCCAGCTCCAGTAATGCAACTGTTCGTAGTCTATACGCATGAAGGTTGCTACAAAATTGCTCTGAATACATTTGATTGACATGACAGACTTGTCTCGTAGACGCCTTACATTGCCTCTGCCTACAACTTAAAGCCAGGAAATATAAAGGATAGTTATGAGAGAGTAGCTCGGTTCCATTGCCACGGTAAGCCCACCCCAGCCGACACCCAGCTCAAATTGCTGTGACTGCTTTGATGTTGCAGTGATAATATAACCATTTTAGTTGCATATCCAATGACTGGGGGCATCTAGATTTCGATTTACTTTACGTTTTTTTTTTTTTTTTTTTTTTTTTTTAAGGCAGGGTGCTGAAATAATTGGGTTTATCCATAGTACTTATTTCCACGCCTCGTTCTGTTATGCCTCTACAGGCTCTGTGAAAAACATTTTGGTTGTTGCTAACTGGAGACACAACAAGGCATATTGTATAACTGAATCCTTTATAGGAGCCAAATGCAAGATGCTGTTTAGATCCTATTTATAAACTTAATAATTTCACTGTCTTCGATAAAGTTTGCCCTACAGGTAGGTCACATGTGTAGGCAAAATCTGATCACATGACACCCTGTACCCATTGATGCTGTCACTTAAACATGCAAACTTGGTTTACCTTGAGCATGCATTTTTGTAACCTCCCTTACCAAATAATCTCATTGGAACCATATGTTTTTATGCAGAGATTATCCAGTGCAGCAAATTACTAATTCCCCGGATCACTGAGCTGGAAGAGTTTGTGCAGAAAACCACTGCAGACGTAATAAGCTCTCTGCTAATTCATCCTAAGACAGTGATGGTGAACCTTGGCACCCCAGATGTTTTGGAACTGCATTTCCCATGATGCTCATGCACTCTGGGAAATGTAGTTCCAAAACATCTGGGGTGCCATGGTTCGCCATCACTGCCCTAAGAAATGCTCAGATTGCTTACTTATATTTAACCCTGTACAGCCATCTTTATCAAGTTTGTTGGAAGAGTAAAACTGCACTTATGTTTTAAAGGGTAAATCCATTCAAAACTTATTTTTGGATAGATTGGGGAAGGATAGGAATCTTGTCAGTTGTGTTTTTTAGTTTTTTTATTGCTATCCAGGGTTCTGTTTACCCCTTTCTGATGGTGGAATCCGGCCCTTTAAGTAGGCCTTGACACCTTAAACTGGTAGGAGGGGCACCCGATCATGCGGCAATGTGATTGGCTGCACAGTGATGTTATCAGGAGCCCTCCTGACCATGACTGTGAGCTTGGTGACTGCTCAGTCGCAGTTCTCGGGACATCAATTGGGTGCAAAAAAATTCCAAAGGGGTGTCCAATCCTTCCCCTCTCAATCCCAAAAATAAAGAGAAAAATTTTGGTGCACTTTTTGTTTACACAGTGATGGCCTAGAAAAAAAACCACGAAAGTCCACCCTGTCAAGTTCTGAATTTTGCATTTTGGCACAATGAACACTGCATATGAGATTGGTGTACCCTCTACTATTCCATAGAAGTTTTCTCTTGATGGAAATCAGAAAAGTACAAAATCATAAGCAATTCATTTATATTTGTTAAGCATGGAATGCAGACAAGTTAGGAGTTTTAGAATTCCAGTTTTGGCACATTTACTGTTTGGAAATTCCATATTGTTCTGTAAATTGTATATTTTTGTTTTTATTATTTTTTATGAATAATGCCTTAAGTGATCTCCTATAGCCTTAAATTAAAGAATATGAAAAAAAATAAAGTGTGCATTTTGAGTTATTGTGGCAATTGCTGCAGAATTAATGTGCTGTTTAGAACCAATGCAGAATCTGTGATATACAGTCTTATAAATGTCTCTTTAAAAAGGTGCTTATCCAGTTGGTGAGGATGTATGAAGAATACGACCTACGTCATGCAAGGCTTCTCCCAACACATATTATTGCTGTATTAAAATCTTTTTATTTTTATGTGATATATTTTTTTTATATTGAGTTCCACTTTTTCGCCTGGAATATTAAATTTCAAGGATGTTGTAAAATGAAAAAAGGCCGCCAACCATTTAATTTAATCCAAAGCTAATGTGGGATTGTTCTAAGTTAATTCTGACACATTAAAGCTAGTAGTAAAATGCAAGATAATTGCATATTGTGCTAGGTATGCACCACATACTGGTACATTATGAAATACCTTTAGAACGAAGCCTTCCACTGACGGGGCTTCCGTCTTTACCTGGTCCTCCTGGGTTCACGTCCTCTAGCCATCTGGTTGGCCTTGCAGGGATCATGTCACGGAGCTCTAAAGAGACAACATGGCCATGCTGACCCTTCAGAGTGCATGCACTGGTGACGTCAATGGCTGCACGCAGTGTGATTATCTTCTAATTGGTGCAGGTTTTTTAGGAAATATTCAGAGTACCTACAGGTAAGCCTTATTATAGGCTTGCCTGTAGGTACAAGTTAAAAAAAAAAAAAAGGTGGTTTACTCCCACTTTAACCACTTCCCGTCCGCGCTGTAGCCATCATTCAGCTGTAAATTGCCTGGGGGCCGTCATGACATCCTGTGCTTAAGCGGCCTGTGCGCCCCCTGCAGGGCGTGTGTGGCATGCTCTGTGATCAGTGAGTCAATGAGACTCGGGTGATCGCAGATCGGAGTAAAGGGTCGATCCCAAAACCACATGATTTCCTGTCAGCCAATGACAGCTGATCATGTGATGTAAACAGAGCTGGTAAAAAAAACTGATCACTGGCGGCTGTCGGAGGGACATCAGTCGTCCCGATCAAGGAGAGCAGCCGCCACCTCCCAGTACCCACAGTGCCACCAATCAATGCCCATCAGTGCCTCATAACCAGTGCTGCCTATCAGTGCCCATCAGTGACACCCATCAGTGCAGCCTCATCAGTGCATGTCAATGAAGGAGAAAAATTACCTGTTTGCAAAATTTTATAACAGACTATGAAAACTGTTCCCCCCCCCCGTCTTTTTTGTTTAGCAAAAAATAAAAACCCCAGCAGTGATTAAATACCACCAAAAGAAAGCTCTGTGTTGCATGACCGCGCAATTGTCATTCAAAGTGCGACAGCACTGAAAGGTGAAAATTGGTCTGGGCAGGAGGGGGGTTTAAGTGCCCAGTAAGCAAGCGGTTAAACAAAAGCTACATTAATAATTTCAAATGCATGTATATTAGAAAGTTTGGAGGTTGTGATGCCCCTTATTGGCTAAATGACAGTGTTACTAAACCCACAACAGTAAAATCAGTTTGTATATGCAGTAAAGCATGCTTGTTATACTCACTGTGGAACCTAAGGGGTCAATCCTCTGCATTGTGTAAAAAGGTTGTTTGATCCTGTTTTCTCTGATCCTCCCCTTTTTTTATTTTATTTTTTTTTTTACTTTCTGTCCCCAATCCATCTCCTGATAGAAGAGAGCCTTGGAGGCACTCTGCACATGCTCAGTTTGGTGTGTATTGCCATATACTGCTGATGAGAAAAGGTATTTAGCAGTTTTTATTTACTATAATAATTGCATTTCCATGTTCTGTGCACTGTGGGAGACCGGATATAGTGAATGCAGAGTCCTGGGTTTAGTAACACTTTAAGTTATTAAGGATGCAAGCTTTCGGGATGTATAGGTTGTATAAAGTCTGAAGAAAAGTTCTAAGGCATCCCAAATGCTTGCATTGTTAAAGGGGTTGTAAAGGTTCGTGTTTTTTCACCTCAATGCATTTTATGCATTAAGGTGAAAAAAACACCTGTCCGTGACCAGCTGTTTTACTTATCTGAACCCTCTAACTTGTCCCACGGGGACTCACGCTCTCTCTGCAGGGGGTTCTCGGCTCTTGATTGGATAGATTGATAGCAGCGCAGCCATTGGCTCCTGCTGCTGTCAATCAAATACAATGACATGGGCGGCAGGGGGGGGCAAGACCGAGTCATGCATTCGGCCTCTATGGATGCTGAATGCTGGACTCAGGAGCGCCCCCGCAAGGTAAACCCCCTGGGAGAGCGCTTATCTGATGTGGGGAGGAGCCGAGAGAGTCGCAGAGGGACCCCAGAAGACGAGGTTCAGGGCCACTCTGTGCAAAACAAGCTGAACAGTGGAGGTAAGTATGACATGTTTGTTATTTAAAAAATAAATAAAAAATTAACCTTTAGTGTCACTTTAAATACGCAAGTTAGCCAATAAAGGTTTTATTACTTAAACTGGAAACTTTATGCATTAATTGATACAGTAGCTAACTTCATACAAGACTCTACAGGTACATGTATAGCCAAAAGTAGGGACGGGTTAGACCCCCATCTTTGTCTTGGTGACAATTTTTATCGGGACCGGAAGTGATGGAAAATCCAACCTTTTACCATTGTCACGAGAACGAAAGGGATGGGGAAATGTTATATCCTAATCAATCCTTCCTGCTCCACATCTGCTCCATACCTTGATCTGATGGCCACTGTTTTTGTATACACCCAGTGCCTTAAGTCTTCATTGTCCCGGCTTCTCTGCACTTTACTGCCCCATAGACTTCTACCGTCTTGGTTTGATCAGAGGCTTTCAAAGTCAAAGGAGAGATCTGGGGTCTAATAGGTGTGGTAGTGGCTGAAATAAACTGAGAATAAAGGCAGGGCTTGCACCAGGGAACACAATGGCCCATTTTTTTCCCCCCACAGCCCTCATGCTGTGTCCCCTCACTGAGTTTACATGCCACATTTTCACATTTAACTGACCCTAAAGATTATTTGGTTTGAAGGGGAATACGTCCTCGCACAGGACAAGAATACTGTACAAATCCACAAAGGCTAATGAGTTAAAATTCTGAATATTTTAGAATTAGTTAAACCTTTTCCACCAAAAAATGCACACATCATGTTATTGCACTCCTGTTGCCATCTTCTACAGAGACACAGCCATAGGAACATCAACATGGCCAGCACCTGGGTTGGGAATAGTGGATCATAAGTGGAATAGAGCTTGGACAAAGTACCAAATAGCATGCATTCTGCAGTTGGCATTCAGGTAACGCAAAACACTGCTGTTCTCTTGTCCTGGAGCACTGTCCTATTATTGGAGCACTGTCCTATTATTGGAGCACTGTCCTATTATTGGAGCACTGTCCTATTATTGGAGCAATGTCCTATTATGACACTGTTCCACTCCCCTGACTCTAGCTCCCTTTCAGACATGCACCATGTGACCTGTCTGACAAAAGCAGATTTCTCTTCCATTGAATTCTTTGGGAAATTCTCTGAGGTTCTGGAACCTCCAGTTTCCAGAAGCCAAGAACACATGTCCTTAATTCCCCCTGACCCTATTCAGGAATCAGAAGTGGAACTTCCTTTAATGAGGGGATATAAAGGAAAGTATTGAGGACCCTAATTTTGCAGCAGAGACCACAGACCATTTTTATTTCCCTGAAATGTATGAACCACAGCACCCCAAATGTTCACAAAAGAACTTGCCCTCATTTCTGTCTCTTCCATGTACCCAAGAGCATTCATATATTGTCAAGTTCCTTCAATAATCAACTTTCCAAAGTCTGCGCTCCAGCCCTCACATATCTGTAGCACCTGGGTCTTTTCTTGGACACAGCCCTAGACAGAATTTTCCTTCCTCAGGCTAACCGTAAAGAATCGGATTACATTCAAGACCCTCTGCCTCACCCACAAATGCACACAAGGAAACGCTCCTCAATACCTACGCGAGAAGATAACACACTACACACCCAACCGCAGTCTTCGATCATCTAACCAAAACCTCCTCCTCATTCCCAAATCCCGCTACAAATCAAAGGGAGAACGATGATTCACAGTCCAAGGACCACGGCTATGGAACACTCTACCGACTTACATCCGCATGGAAGAAAACCATCAGGCGTTCAGGAAAAAACTCAAGACCTACCTCTTCTAAGAAGCTAGACAACACAGGCTGATCGAGCGCCTTGATTCGATTCAGTTCACAATTGCAGCGCTATACAAATCATTCAGAAAGTTGCTTCCTTAAGGTCCCACACGTGGACCTTCGGGCCACAAAGCCCTGCCTCGGTTGTTTTATGTATGTTGCTTCTGGGCTTGATGAGAGGCCTTCGTCAAGGTAGTTCCCTTTAACCATTACACTTCAGAGCTATTCAATCCAACATACAATGGGGAAAAAGTATATCCAATCCTTGGATTGCCCAGTGCTTCTTTCCAGCCAAAGCTCTCACTAACATGGGGCATCTTCAATCCTGCCTTTTGAATGTGAAAAAATCATTCCTTCACATGCCCTGGAAGGTGGTCGACCATGGATGAGTTTACAGTTCCCCCTATTGTCCAGGAGACATGGCCCCTGTAGAAGTCAAAACTTCCAATTACCAACTCATCAGATTATCTCTACAACACTGAACCTCTCTTTTGCAATTCCAGTCAGGGTGCAGTCAGACAATGCCACAGAAATTACCTTTACAAACCATCAGGGGGACATCAGAAGTCATGCTGCCTCAAAGAAACAAGCCTAATACTCTCCACAGCAGGAACCTACAGTCCATCTCTCTTTGTCATCCATATCCCTGCAGTGGACAATTAGCAGTCTGACTTCCTAAGCTGCCAATGCATAAACCCAGGGGAGTGGTCTTTGCACCCCAAGATCTTTCCTAAAAAGGTGGGGAAAACCAGATGTGAACATCCTGATCTCCATGATCAACAACAAAATGAACAAAATTTTGGTCAAGAGCAGGGATCCTAAAGTCAAACTGAACTTCATTGTGGGCCACATCAGCATTATGGTTGCCCTTAAAGGGCCGTTTGTATCTATAAGACTATATACATTTTAAAGGCTATTGCATCTGTTGGGCATGTTTCTGAGTTGCCAGCTCTTTATTGTAAGACGATATTTCTTGTCTTTTTACAAGGACAAGGTGGTTTTAAGACGGAAACCTTCTTTTCTACCTAAGGTGGTCACTTCTTTCCACCTCATTGAGGACATTGTTCTTCTTTTCTTTTATCCTGCCCCAAAACATGACAAGGAGATGGCCCTCCATTGCCTGGATGTGGTCTATCTGGCAGCCACAGGCTCTGTTTGCAAATAATGCATTCCAGGTGGATGAGGTAACTTATCTCCAGAGCTTATATGATCGATGTTTGTTTGATATCGAAAAAGAGAGAGTGTAGCTCTTAAAATTAAATGTATAAATGTAATAAATAGCCTCCTAGGCAATGAAGCTCAATAAAAGTGATAAAATAAGTGAATATGACACAGCACATAATAAAAAGCTGTGTACAAGGAACATAATACCCTGCTGGGTAGTGTAAAAATAAGTCACATGACCAGTGACGCAACGTGTCGGGTGGAGCCTTGTGATGTAATTTCCGGTGGCATTTTACAGAAGTGAGGAGGTGAGTGTCACTGCTCCCAATGTTTCTTACTGCGATTTTTAGTCTTACTTGATTGCTATTTATACAATAAGTGCCATTTCTTGGCGCGGGCTGTTTCCTCTACATATGGAGCTTCCCAAGATGTTTTGATACTAAGATCTTGACGTAGTTCTTCATCTTCACTTGGGACCTGGATGTCTTTACAGATCCATCAGCAGGATTTCTTATCTGACTATCCGATGAGCCTTGTTTGACCTTTTGGGTCATTTTTGGAGGTGAGCGGCCAATTCATAAATATAACAGTCGATGTTTGGATTGATGTGTTGTCTGTTTTTTTTCTTCTATCAAGTTACCCCTTTTGAGATTTTTATCTTTATATGAACTGACTCCTACCATTGGGCTTTAGTTGAACTTTTATTCACATTTATTTATTTGTATGTTTTGGATACTTACTGTATTTTTTCCCCTTAAAATCAGGGGGAAATCGTGGGTGTTATACGCAGATCCCCGCCGATTGTCAGCCTCCCGGCCTTTTTCGCGGCTTTCGGCTGTTCTCGCCGGCTTTCGGCCGCTCTCGCAGTCCCGCTGAGCGGCCGAGAACAGCTGAGAGCTGCCAAGAACGCGTGAAAGTGCTTTCAGGCCAGTGAAAGCGGGCAAAAGCCGCGAGAATGGCTGAAAGTCGGCCAGAGCGGCCGAGAGCTGCCGAGAACGACCGAAAGACGGGGAGGTCGGCCGAAAGCTATTGAGCGCCGCCAAGATACACAGGACATCCGGCTCTGTATCTCTGCGGCGCCATTTTTAAATGTAAATGACACTAGGGCAAGGCTGCAATGACAAGGCTGCACATGGGCGCTGACAAGGCTACAATGGCACTGGAAGTTGATCTTGCTATCCAGTAGGAGAAACTCAAACTCATTGCACCCATATTTGGACTATATATTTAACCACTTCAATACCGGGCACTTTCGCCCCTTCCTGCCCACGACAATTTTGAGCTTTCAGTGCTGTCGCACTTTGAATGACAATTACACGGTCATGCAACACTGCACCCAAACTAAATTTTTATCGTTTTGTTACCACAAATAGAGCTTTCTTTTGGTGGTATTTGATCACCTCTGCGGTTTTAATTTTTTGCTAAACAAACTAAAAAAGACCGACATTTTTGAAAAAAAAAAATGTTTTCTTTGTTTCTGTTATAAAATTTTGTTTTCTCCTTCACTGACGGGCACTGATGAGTCGGCGCTGATGGGCACTGATGAGTTGGCACTCATATGTAGAATTGATGGGCACTGATGGGCGGCACTAATATGCAGCACTGATGGGCACCGATATGCAGCACTGATGGGCACAGACAGATGACACTGATGGGCAGCACTGATTTGGCAGGTACTGATAGGTGTTAATGCTGGGCACTGATTGGCACTGTGATGGACACTGACACTATGGTGGGCACTGATTTTCACTGTGGTGGGCACTGGCACTTTATTGGGCACTGGCAGGGGGTTATGATGGGGCACTGACTGGACACCGATTGGCAGCTTATTGGTACATTTGATGGGGGCTGTGCTCATAATCAGTGCACCGATCGGCTCTCCCTGTCAGCGCGAACTGAGGAATGCCGTTTACCGGCACTTCCGGGTTCTCGCGATGATCAGCTGTGATTGGTCACAGCTGATCACGTGGTAAAAAGCCTCTGTCTGTCAGAGGCTTCTTAGCCCGACCGGAGATGCTGCGTGGCAGACTAACATGCCACACTCGCGATTGTTGCGCGCCCCCCGCGTGTTATCCTACTGGACGTCATATGACGCCCAGTCAGGATAACTGAACCACCTCCCGGCCGTCGTTTTGTGATAGGCTGGGTGGGAAGTGGTTAATCACGGGTGGAACTTTTATGTATTATTTACAGCACTAGAAGATGGTTTCATTACCAAGAAGGGTATAATATTTATATTTTGTTTTGAACACTTAAAGTAGATCTATAAGCAAAACCTTTTTTTTTTATTTTTTTTTTTTTTTATTTTGGACAGAACAAGGGAGGGTTAAAACCCGTGTCAGGTTTTTTTTTTTTTTTTTGCCATCTGTGTCCCATTGCAGAGATTTCCCGTTCACTTCCTGTCCTATAGCCAAACAATATAAGAGAGGAAATACCTGCAAATTAAGGGAATTCCTTGGGGGGAGATCCCCCAGGTCACCAGAACTAGTGTCCCCACTGGAAGATTTCCCCTCTTTTACTTTTCTGGGGACAACCCGAAATTTGGGATCTTCTTTCACTTTCAATGATAATAGTAAACAGGACAAATAGAGAGGGGGAATCTCCCTAACGGGGGCACAGACCGCAATAAATACTGACAAGTGTTCTAATCCCTCTCTACTCTATCCAAAACTAAAAAAAAAAAAGAAAAGTTTTGCCTAGGTATACTTTTAGGCTATTTATCACATACTTCCAGAATTAGTCATATGGTATTTACAGCACTGGAATCTGGTCCACTACCCAGCAGGGTATTATGTTCCTTGTACACAGCTTTGTATTACATGCTGTGTCATATTCACTTATTTCATCATTGTTAGTGAGCTTCATTGCCTACGCTTATCTAGTTATTTATTATGTTTATACGTTTCATTTTAAGTTGGCGCCACTCTCTCTCTCTTTTTTTAATATTTAACTCTTGTGGGACACATTATAGTGTTGGCGGCTTTTTTTATCTTTATTTTATATCTGTAGTTTTTCATCATTTACATCATGGTTGGTACATAAGTGGTCTATCCCTCCTCTCTTTTTCATACGATTAATGTTTGATCAGATGCGTCCCTGGCTGTACCGGGCAAGGAATGACGGCACTGAAAGTACAAGTGCGGAAGAAGTTGTTGCTTCTGGCTTCATTCCTCTGATGATTGTCTGTGTGGGCGGCTGACCTCACCACTTTTAGCGGTTCTGGGCTGCCCGGTGGAACAGAGCTCAGGAATGGCAGGGAAAGGTGGGGGGGGGCGCTGTAAAAGTGGAACTGGAAAGCTGAGCGCAGGCTGAAAAAAAGGCAATACCAGGATCATGGCTGAGCCATGGTCCGGGTACAACTGCATGCTGCCCAGGCCATATACACTCACTGGCCACTTTATTAGGTACACCTTGCGAGTAGCGGTTGGACCCCCTTTTGCCTTCAGAACTGCCTTCATTCTTCATGGCATAGATACAAAAAGGTGTTGGAAACATTCCTCAGAGATTTTGATCCATAGTGACATGATGGCAGTTGCTCCAGATTTGTCGGCTGCACATACATGATGTGAATCTCCCGTTCCACCACATCCCAACAGGGCAATTTTTTTCTATTGGGCATGCTGGGCAGTTGCCTGGGGGCCCCACTTGCCTGGAGGGCCCCTCCCAGGGCCGTTCCTCAGCGCTGCAATCTGCTTCAGAAGACTTGAAGTTTTGACTGACTGCACTGGTTGCTCACTTGCTAGAATCGCTGGCCGCCCGGTGTCTAGCAACCAGTGATGTCAGTCAGAGGCCGCAGCCGCCCCAGCATTCATAGTGCGCCGCGGCTAGTGAACAAGCTCTGCCCACCTCTGCCATGTTCTTCAGACAGCGTGGCTCAGAGGGAAGGACCGGAGCGGACTCAGTGGAGCGAAACCTTACGTTTCTGAAGACCTCAAGTAAGTCTGACTGTCTAAGTCAGACTTAAGTAAGTTCAAGTGAATTTGTGCCCATCAAAAGCTGCCACTGTGCCCATCTAACACAGCCACTGTGCCCATCAGACTGCCACTGTGCCCATCAAACACAGCCACTGTGCCCATCAAAAGCGGCCACTGTGCCCATCATTTTTATTCTTGTGCGTTACTGTGTTTGATGGACACAGTGGCTGTGTTTAACACAGCCACTGTGTCCATCAAAAGCTGCCTCTGTGCCCATCAAAAACAGCCACTGTGCCCATCAAAAGCTGCCTCTGTGCCCATCAAACACAGCCACTGTGCCCACTGCCCATCAAGAGCTGCCACTGTGCCCATCAAAAGCTGCTACTGTGCCCATCAAACAAAGCCACTGTGCCCATCAACACTGCCACTGTGCCCATCAAACAGCTGCCACTGTGCCCATCATTTTTATTCTTGTGCGTGATTGTGTAGACAGGGCCCCAGTGCACTGTATTGCCCGGGAGATCTGGTGACTGTGGAGGCCATTGGAGTAAAGCAGTGGTTCTTAACCTTACTAGCAACGTGAGCCTTTGATTACATTTCCCAAGTTGTGGGGACCCCTTTCGTAGCGTGGGTTGTCGGCACCCAAGGCAAGACAAGTAATTTGCGCCCCTAATGGACATTTAGTGCTCCCTGAGTCCCTTCCACTAGTACAGTATTGAAGCCCCTTTATGGTACATTTTAGGATGTACCACTCTTTCTCTTTGTTCTCCTCTCTTTCTCTATCTTAATTTCTTGTTTTTTTCCCCTATTTATCGGCGTATAACACGCACTTTTTCCCCCTTTAATTATCTTTTTTTCAAAAAAAAAACGAGTGCCACCGAAAACAAACGAGTGCCGCCGAAAACAAACGAGTGCCGCCGAAAACAAACGAGTGCCGCCGAAAACAAACGAGTGCCGCCGAAAACAAACGAGCGCCGCCGAAAAAGGCCGATCTGACTGTTCGGCGCCGCTCGCAGTCAAGCCTCCCTGCTCTCGCTTCCGAAACAGCAGGGAGGCGGGACTGCGAGTGGAGCCGAACAGACGGCTCGTGCTTTTCCGGAGGCGCTCGGTCTTTAATGGCGGCGCCCGCTCGTTCTTCTCCGGCGGGAAATTTAAACATGCCACAGACGCTGACAAGCTGCAAGACACACTGGGCAAGGCTGCAATACACACTGGGCAAGGCTGCAATACACACTGGGCAAGGCTGCAAATCACACTGGGCAAGGCTGCAATACACACTGGGCAAGGCTGCAATACACAGTGGCGTCACTAGGGTTGGTGTCACCCGGTGCTGAAAAACATGGTGTCACCCCCACCAACTATATTTCCACCTTACAGAGAAAGGGATACCACCGCTTCAGGCCGGTCAGCTGAAACACAGACTGTTAGTGAGTAAGCACTCTCCGTAGTGTAAATCGCATCAGCTCCTGTCTGTATCGCTTTGCTGTGGCTTGTACAGTGTGATCCCAATTTTTCAATAAAGGCAAAAGTTATTTTTTGTGGAGTGTCCAGAGTTTTCCCATTCATCTTCATTTGCTATAGTTCCCCCTTAGTACAGACCTCCCTCCACTAAGTACAGACCCCCCTCCCTCCGTATAGATCCCCCACTAAGTACAGACCCCCCTCCCTCCGTATAGATCCCCCACAAAGTACAGACCCCCCTCCCTACGTATAGATCCCCCACTAAGTACAGACCCCCCTCCCTCCGTATAGATCCCCCACAAAGTACAGACCCCCCTCCCTACGTATAGATCCCCCACTAAGTACAGACCCCCCTCCCTACGTATAGATCCCCCACTAAGTACAGACCCCCCTCCCTACGTATAGATCCCCCACTAAGTACAGACCCCTCTCCCGCAGTATAGACCCTTCTCCATCAGTGTATACCTCCCTCTCTCAGTAAGGACCCCTCTTATAAGTATAGGCCCCCCTCCCTCAGTAAAGACCCATCTGATCAGTATAGGACCCCCTCCCTCAGTAAAGACCCATCTGATCAGTATAGGCCCCCCTCCCTCAGTAAAGACCCATCTGATCAGTATAGGACCCCCTCCCTCAGTAAAGACCCATCTGATCAGTATAGGACCCCCTCCCTCAGTATAGGCCCCTCTTCCCCAGTACAGACCCATCTCATCAGTATAGGACCCCCTCCCTCAGTAAAGACCCATCTCATCACTATAGGCCCCCCTCCCTCAGTATAGGCCCCTCTTCCCCAGTACAGACCCATCTCATCAGTATAGGACCCCCTCCCTCAGTAAAGACCCATCTCATCAGTATAGCCCCCCCCCCTCCCTCAGTATAGGCCCCTCTTCCCCAGTACAGACCCATCTCATCAGTATAGGAACCCCTCCCTCAGTAAAGACCCATCTCATCAGTATAGGACCCCCTCCCTCAGTATAGGCCCCTCTTCCCCAGTACAGACCCATCTCATCAGTATAGGCCCCCCTCCCTCAGTATAGGCCCCTCTTCCCCAGTACAGACCCATCTCATCAGTATAGGCCCCCCTCCCTCAGTAAAGGCCCCTCTTCCCCAGTACAGACCCCTCTCATCAGTATAGGACCCCCTTCCTTAGTACAGACCCCCTCATCATTATAGGACCCCCTACCTCGGTACAGACCCCCCTCATCAGTACAGACCCCCCTCATCAGTACAGACCCCTTTACCTTAGTATAGGTACCCCCCTCCCTCAGTTCAGACTCCTCTCCTTCAGTGCAGACCCCCCCTTCAGTGCAGACCTATACTTTGCATAATGTACACACCTCACATCACAGGACATACTCAACAGTGTCCCTCCTCCTGTGAGAATGTAAACAGAGAGGAGGGGGAGTCGGCTCTGCTCCGTTCAGCTGTGTGAGACAGCATCAGCAGCCAGCGGGGACAGCTCAGACAGCCCGCCAGAGATGCGGAACCCCTAGTGACACCACTGGTGACAATAACTCACATGAGTGATTTCCGACCAGGCACAAAGCTAGACACAAAGGTGGCAATGAACACAATGCACATCACTATGCACTGCGAGCAACGATGGACATTAGAGCAGGAAACACCTCTAGATAGAAGGGATGCTGATGTAAACTAGAAAATTATTAAACACAAGACCCTAATTACAACCCGGCATATGTATTTATCATGGCTATAGCCAAAGAATTGATGGCCACTACATTTCTACTACACCACCAATAATTGACTTCTTTGGTAGCCATGGAAGGACCATAGCTACAGTCAAACAGTAATTCATTAAAATAGCCTCAGAGCCTAAGTAATTACCACTATAATAAGATCACTACAGCTAGGGAATATCTACCATATTATAACCACTACAGTTTGGGAATGATGGCTGATACAATCAGAGAATAAATAATACATTTTTACCAAAAAAATTTAAGCCAGATATTGGCCACAAACCTAACTGTTATAACATGAGTCTGAACATGAACACAATTAGAGCCAGGATGTGACCACCAGCATAATCATGTGACCTAGAGAATAGCCAGATAGAAAATTAAAATAGAAGCAAATAAATTCCCTTTTAAATGGTATTTTTTCATTATCCTATTTCACACTTGGAGCTCTACATACATATATATTGTTGTCTATCAGACCTGCCTACCTTCTGTTCCAGGGAGAGGGATTCAAGTATTAGCTTCTAGATTGTGTTGTGAATGACTGCACACTAGACAAGTGCCATCATCACAAAAACACAAGATCAACAGCTGGACTGTCGGTACCATGGCACCCCCACACACCTCACCCTGGGCTCGGGCCGGCAGTGGACACCAGGACACCCCAACCCCCCCCCCCCCCCTGTTCCGAATCTGGGCGCCTGGGGGCCGCTGGAGTCTGGAGAGGAGGTAAAGCTTCACAGCGTGCAGCCGCAGCGCCGCGCCGCCCGGGCGGAGATACTAGTGTGTGTGTGTGTAGTGACGTCAGGCTCGCTAAGTAGGGAGGAGGAAGAAGAAGACACACTCACACAGTGACACACCAGGCGCGACCGCGGCGCTGGAGGTGTGTTGTTCCAGTCTAGCGGGGTGAACAGGACAGCTAAAAAAAAAAAAAAAAATACCAGGGCTTTCCTCACTGTCGGAGGGTGTCACCCCACAAGCGGGTGTCACCCGGGTGCGGTCCGCACCCCCCGCACCCCCCCAGCAACGCCTCTGGCAATCCACACTGGGCAAGGCTGCAATACACACTGGGCAAGGCTGCAATACACACTGGGCAAGGCTGCAATACACACTGGGCAAGGCTGCAAATCACACTGGGCAAGGCTGCAAATCACACTGGGCAAGGCTGCAAATCACACTGGGCAAGGCTGCAAATCACACTGGGCAAGGCTGCAATACACACTGGGCAAGGCTGCAATACACACTGGGCAAGGCTGCAATACACACTGGGCAAGGCTGAAAATCACACTGGGCAAAGCTGCAAATGACGCTGGGCAAGGCTGCAAATGACGCTGGGCAAGGCTGCAATACACACTGGGCAAGGCTGCAAATCACACTGGGCAAGGCTGCAAATCACACTGGGCAAGGCTGCAAATCACACTGGGCAAGGCTGCAAATCACACTGGGCAAGGCTGCAATACACACTGGGCAAGGCTGCAATACACACTGGGCAAGGCTGCAATACACACTGGGCAAGGCTGAAAATCACACTGGGCAAAGCTGCAAATGACGCTGGGCAAGGCTGCAAATGACGCTGGGCAAGGCTGCAAATCACGCTGGGCAAGGCTGCAAATCACGCTGGGCAAAGCTGCAAATGATGCTGGGCAAGCTGCAAATGACGCTTAAATGTAAGTTTATTTTTTTCCCTAAACTTCCCTCCTAAAACTTTTTTTCCTTAAAATGCCCTCCTAAACTTGGGGTGCGTGTTATACGCCGGTGCGTGTTATACGCCGATAAATACGGTAATTAACCAACTTCCAATAACAAACTACGACTCAGGTTGATGAACTTATAACCAACTTTTAAATAACCACTCCTTTAGAGCAAAGGATGGTAATAAAACCACATAATATTATAGGCCGCGACAAGGGAGGGGGGGAGGGGAGATAGCTCCTCAGGTGGATTGCTGAGGAAACTGGCAGCCACTATGCCTGATGCACTGCCTTATATAGCCTTTTGCCCAATCTAGAAGCTTCCAGGGGCTCAGGTGACTCTACCTTCTGTAAGATTCCTAAAGGTCAGCTGACCTGAGACCCCAGATATGCTAAAACCTTAATTGGTTACTTAACCTTCACCTGGTGGGGGGGAACTTGAAACTCTCATTCTGGCACAGTCCCATGCGCTGGGTGGCCTTAAAACAGTCCCCCTCTGCTTTCATTCCTCTCTCTAGCCGTCTTTCCTGTTCTTTCTCTTATTCTTTCTCTCCCTATTTTCTTTGTGCGATTCCAGCGCCGGTTCCCGCATCGCTCCTGTCCCGCAGGCAGTACACACTGCCATCTGCGAACCGCTGCGTTTAGCTCACAGATCGCAGTGCGAAACTGTGAACTGGCACAGGAATCGGATCACATAGGTGAGAACATTCATGCAATCCGATTCTAGTGCAGGGAAAATGTTATGGCAGCAGCTAGCTGACAAAACTCCGGTATCGTCTTTTTCGTCCGGCGGTCCGCTTTCCAATAATAGCTGTCTCTGCGGCGGATTCGCCGCAAGATCACTTTTATCGGCGGCGGGAGATGGGGCTCCCGCCACTCTCCGGTGCCCTTCGCCGCTTACCGGAGCCGTCGGCAGCAGCGGAGTTGATCCGATCTTCTCCCTTGCTGGGCATGGAGACGAGTGAGGGGAAGATGGCCCCCCATCCGTCTCCATAACATTGCAGAGCGGAAGCCACGTCAAAACATCACTTCCGCCCATAGCTCTTAACCGCTTCCCGACCGCCTCAACGCAGATATACTGCGGCAGAATGGCACGGGCAGGCAAAATCACGTACCTGTACGTGGCCCTTTAATCGCCTGCCCATGGGTCGCGCGCTCGCGACCCGGTCGGGAGCTCCGTGACCCCGGCCGCGGGACCAGCGGACCCGATCGCCGCTGGTGTCCCGCGATCGGGTCACGGAGCTGAAGAACGGGGAGAGGTCTATGTAAACAAACCTCTCCCCGCGCTTCCTACTCTGCCTGTCATTGATCGTCCGTTCCCGGTCATCGGGAAAGCCGATCAATGACGTCAGACTTCATCTCTGCCCCCTAATGTAAAAAAACACACACACGTCACAGCCCATAACCCCTCCCCTCCCCCTAGTGGTTAACTCTTTCACTACAACTGTCATTTATACAGGAATCAATGCATTTAAATAGCATTGATTGCTGTATAAATGACAATGGTCCCAAAAATGTGTCAAAAATGTCCGATGTGTCCGCCATAATGTCAAACTATCCCCTATTTTGTAAACACTATAACTTTTGCGCAAACCAATCAATAATCGCTAATTGCGATTTTTTTTTTTTTTTACCAAAAATATGTAGAAGAATACGTATCGGCCTAAACTGAGGAAAAAAAAAATGTTTTTTTATATATTTTTTGGGGATAGTTATTATAGCAAAAAGTTAAAAATATTGCATTTTTTTCAAAATTGGCGCTCTATTTTTGTTTATAGGGCAAAAAATAAAAACCGCAGGGGCGATCAAATACCACCAAAAGAAAGCTCTATTTGTGGGAAAAAAAGGACGCCAATTTTGTTTGGGAGCCACGTCGTACGACGGCGCAATTGTCAGTTAAAGCGACGCAGTGCCGAATCGCAAAAAGGGGCCTGGTCCTTTGGCTGCCAATTGGTCCGGGGCTGAAGTGGTTAAAGGGTCTTTTTTTTTTATTTTTTTTATTTTTTTTTTGAAATGACAAAAAAAATATATATATTTTTTTTGCATTTTTGGTGTAAATATGAGATCTGAGGTCTTTTTGACCCCATGTCTAATTTAAGAGTTCCTGTTAGGCTTTTTTCTATTATAAGGGATGTTTACATTCCTTGTAACAGGAATAAAAGTGACACTATTTTTATTTTTTTTATAAAGAAGTGTAAAAATAAAAAATAACAGGTAAAATAAGAAAAAAAAAATATGTTTTTAAACGCCCTCCCATCCAGCGGAAGCGAACACATACGTGAGCAGCGCCCGCAACTGGGCAAGGCTGCAATACACACTGGGCAAGGCTGCAATACACACTGGGCAAGGCTGCAATACACACTGGGCAAGGCTGCAATACACACTGGGCAAGGCTGCAAATCACACTGGGCAAGGCTGCAAATCACACTGGGCAAGGCTGCAAATCACACTGGGCAAGGCTGCAAATCACACTGGGCAAGGCTGCAATACACACTGGGCAAGGCTGCAATACACACTGGGCAAGGCTGCAATACACACTGGGCAAGGCTGAAAATCACGCTGGGCAAAGCTGCAAATGACGCTGGGCAAGGCTGCAAATGACGCTGGGCAAGGCTGCAAATCACGCTGGGCAAGGCTGCAAATCACGCTGGGCAAAGCTGCAAATGATGCTGGGCAAGCTGCAAATGACGCTTAAATGTAAGTTTATTTTTTTCCCTAAACTTCCCTCCTAAAACTTTTTTTCCTTAAAATGCCCTCCTAAACTTGGGGTGCGTGTTATACGCCGGTGCGTGTTATACGCCGATAAATACGGTAATTAACCAACTTCCAATAACAAACTACGACTCAGGTTGATGAACTTATAACCAACTTTTAAATAACCACTCCTTTAGAGCAAAGGATGGTAATAAAACCACATAATATTATAGGCCGCGACAAGGGAGGGGGGGAGGGGAGATAGCTCCTCAGGTGGATTGCTGAGGAAACTGGCAGCCACTATGCCTGATGCACTGCCTTATATAGCCTTTTGCCCAATCTAGAAGCTTCCAGGGGTTTCATTCCTCTCTCTAGCCGTCTTTCCTGTTCTTTCTCTTATTCTTTCTCTCCCCATTTTCTTTGTGCGATTCCAGCGCCGGTTCCCGCATCGCTCCTGTCCCGCAGGCAGTACACACTGCCATCTGCGAACCGCTGCGTTTAGCTCACAGATCGCAGTGCGAAACTGTGAACTGGCACAGGAATCGGATCACATAGGTGAGAGAATATTCATGCAATCCGATTCTAGTGCGGGGAAAATGTTATGGCAGCAGCTAGCTGACAAAACTCCGGTATCTTTTTTTGTCTTTTTCGTCCGGCGGTCCGCTTTCCAATAATAGTTGTCTCTGCGGCGGATTCGCCGCGAGATCACTTTTATCGGCGGCGGGAGATGGGGCTCCCGCCACTCTCCGGTGCCCTCCGCCGCTTACCGGAGCCGTCGGCAGCAGCGGAGTTGATCGGATCTTCTCCCTTGCTGGGCATGGAGACGAGTGAGGGGGGAAGATGGCGCCTCACCCGTCTCCATAACATTGCAGGGCGGAAGCGACGTCAAAACATAACTTACGCCCATAGCTCTTAACCGCTTCCCGACCGCCTCACGCAGATATACTGCGGCAGAATGGCACAGGCAGGCAAAATCACGTACCTGTAAGTGGCCCTTTAATTGCCTGCCCATGGGTCGCGCGCTCGCGACCCGGTCGGGAGCTCCGTGACCCCGGCCGCGGGACCAGCGGACCCGATCGCTGCTGGTGTCCTGCGATCGGGTCACAGAGCTGAAGTAAACAAACCTCTCCCCGCGCTTCCTACTCTGCCTGTCATTGATCGGCTGTTCCCTGTCATCGGGAAAGCCGATCAATGACGTCAGACGTCAGCCCCGCCCCCTAATGTAAAAAAACACACACACGTCACAGCCCATAACCCCTCCCCTCCCCCTAGTGGTTAACTCTTTCACTACAACTGTCATTTATACAGGAATCAATGCATTTAAATAGCATTGATTGCTGTATAAATGACAATGGTCCCAAAAATGTGTCAAAAATGTCCGATGTGTCCGCCATAATGTCGCAGTCACAATAAAAATCGCTGATCGCCCGCCATTACTAGTAAAAAAATTTATTAATAAAAATGCTATAAAACTATCCCCTATTTTGTAAACGCTATAACTTTTGCGCAAACCAATCAATAATCGCTAATTGCGATTTTCTTTTTTTTTTACCAAAAATATGTAGAAGAATACGTAGCGGCCTAAACTGAGGAAAAAAAATGTTTTTTTATATATTTTTTGGGGATATTTATTATAGCAAAAAGTTAAAAATATTGAATTTTTTTCAAAATTGGCGCTTTATTTTTGTTTATAGGGAAAAAAATAAAAACCGCAGGGGCGATCAAATACCACCAAAAGAAAGCTCTATTTGTGGGAAAAAAAGGACGCCAATTTTGTTTGGGAGCCACGTCGCACGACGGCGCAATTGTCAGTTAAAGCGACGCAGTGCCGAATCGCAAAAAGGGGCCTGGTCCTTTGGCTGCCAATTGGTCCGGGGGTGAAGTGGTTAAAGGGTCTTTTTTTTTTATTTTTTTTATTTTTTTTTTGAAATGACAAAAAAAATATATATATTTTTTTGCATTTTTTGTGTAAATATGAGATCTGAGGTCTTTTTGACCCCACGTCTAATTAAAGAGTTCCTGTTATGCTTTTTTCTATTATAAGGGATGTTTACATTCCTTGTAACAGGAATAAAAGTGACACCATTTTTATTTTTCTTATAAAGAAGTGTAAAAATAAAAAATAACAGGTAAAATAAGAAAGGAAAAAAAATGTTTTTAAACGCCCCACGTCCCGCCAAGCTTGCGCGCAGAAGCGAGCGCATACGTGAACAGCGCCCGCAAATGAAACATGTGAGGTATTGCCGCGATCTGTAGAGCGAGAGCAATAATTCTAGCCCCTGTAGCTTTTTTTTTTAAACGTCGCCTATGTAGATTTTTTTTAAGGGTAAAAGTTTTTCGCCATTCCACGAGCGGGCGCAATTTTGAAGCGTCACATGTTGGGTATCAATTTACTTGGCGTAACATTATCTTTTGCATTATAAAAAAAATATTGGGCTAACTTTACTGCTGTCTTATTTTTTTTAATTCAAAAAAGTGTATTTTTTTTTTTTTTTTTTTAAAAGTGCGCTTTTAATACCGCTGTGCAAATACGGTGTGACACAAAGTATTGCAACGACCGCCATTTTAGGGTGTTCGGGAAAAAAAAAATTATAATGTTTGCGGGTTCTAAGTAATTTTCTACCCAAAAAAACGTTTTTTTTTTTACTTGTAAACAACAAATCTCAAAAAAGAGTCTCGTCCCTTAAGTGGTTAATAAAAAGGTCAGGCGATGTCAGCGCCGTACGTGTCTCCCTGGCACTGAGGACTGGCTCAGCACACTGCAGATGGTGCCATGCGCAAAGCCCCGCCCCCATGTCCAGCAGCTCCGCCTCTCCGTCGACTGCAGATGGGGCCATGCACAGAGCCCCGCCTCTCTTGTCAACAGCCCCGCCCCGCCTCCCCGAACGCCCATCAGCAGAGACGTCACGGGAGCCCGCAGAGCCCGCAGAGCGGCACCGCACACAAGGGCAGACAGAGGACTTCCCGCACCCAGGTCTCCGGATTGCATGATTGTCTGTGTACCGCCGGTACCGGGGACTGCCCTGCGAGCTCCCCTCTACTAATCACAGTGCATGGGGAGGTGTGTGCAGGCTGGAGGGGGAGTGCAGGGAGCTGGCATGGAGAAATCCCTGTGTGTGCCACCTACATGGAGGATCAGGGAGGGACTGGTGTGACCCCCCCCCCCCCATAGATTTAATCTCTTATTTTTCTTTAAAAATTACTTAGAACCCCCCCCAAACATTATATATATATATCTATATATTTTAGAAGAGACCCTAGAAAATAAAATGACAGTCCTTGCAATGTTTTATGTCACATGGTATTTGCACAGCGGTTTTTCGAACGCAGTTTTTAAAAAACGCACTTTAATAAATATAAAAAAAAAAGAAACTATATATAACCAAAATATTTGGTAAAATTTAAAAAAATTATGTTATGCCAAGTAAATAGATACCCAACATGTCAACGCTTAAAAATTGCGAACGCTCGTGAAGTGGCGACAAACTACGTTACTTAAAAATCTCCATAGGCGACGCTTTAAATTTTTTTTACAAGTTACCTGCTTAGCGTTACAGAGGAGGTCTGGCAGTAGAATTGTTGCTCTCGCTGTAACGTTTTCGGCGATACCTCACATGTGTGGTACGAATACCGTTTCAATATGCGTGCGTGACTTATAAATGCGTTCATTTTTGCATGCTTTAAGAAATGTTTTTATTATTATTTTTTTTTTTTTTTTTTTTTTTATGTTTTACAATGTCCCTTTTATTTTGTTTTTTTATCACTTTTAGTCCCATCACACGGGAGGGATGGCGGCGCTTTACATTTTCTTATTTTATTTTCACACTGTGCCTTTTTATTTCTTTATTTTTTTCTATCACTTATTTCTATCACACGGGAGGGATGGGAGCACGCGCTTTAATTTTTATTTATTTTTTCTTATTTTATTTTTATACTGTCCCTTTTTTTCTTTGTTTCACTTTTATTTCTATCACACAGGAGGGATGGGGCGCATGCTTTAATTTTTATTTATTTTTTTTTATTTTATTTTTACACTGTCCCTTTATTTTTGTATTACTTTTATTTCTATCACACGGGAGGGATAGGGGCGTGCGCTTTCATTTTTATTTATTTTTTCTTATTTTATTTTTACACTGTCCCTTTATTTTTGTATTACTTTTATTTCTATCACACGGGAGGGATGGGGGCACGCGCTTTCATTTTTATTTATTTTTTCTTATTTTATTTTTAATACCGTCCCTTTATTTCTTTATTTCACTTTTATTTCTATCACACAGGAGGGATGGGGCGCAAGCTTTAATTTTTTTTTTTTCTTATTTTATTTTTACACTGTCCCTTTATTTTTTTATTACTTATATTTCTATCACACGGAAGGGATGGGGGCGTGCGCTTTAATTTTTATTTATTTTTTTCTTATTTTATTTTTACACTGTCCCTATTTTTTTTTTTATTATTATCACTTTTATTTCTATCACATGGGAGGGATCGGGGCACGCGCTTTAATTTTTATTTATTTTATTTTTACACTGTCCCTTTACTTTTTTATTATTTTTTTATCACTTTTATTTCTATCACACAGGAGGAATAATTGTGGCGCTTTTACATTTTTATTTATTTTTTCTTTTTTTTATATACATTTTACACTCTCTTTATTTTTATTTTTTTATTCCTATTACAAGAAATGTAAACATCTTTTGTAACTATTTATGGAGAGATCTGGGGTCAATAAAACCCCAAATCTCTCCTTTACCAAAAAATTGAATTAAAAAAATTGATCTTTGTTAAAAAAAAAAAGAAAAGAAAGTGGATGCTTTCCGCCCCAGACCAGCAGTGGTGTCATGACGTTGCTCTGGTTCTCCAAAACCATAGAGGCAATCAGAGATGATCTGGTCTCTGGGAACCTCTATGGCCAGCCGTACAACCCATCGGATTGTTGCTTGGGCGGTAAAAACAGTAAGCCCGAAAAACACTGCCAAGCAACGACACCCCCCACTGCTTCTGAAAGTGTTCCAGCGGCTAGTTAGATGCTCATACCACTTTTATGAGAAAGCCAGCTGAAAAATACCGGGGGGGGGGGGGGGGGTGGCCCATAGTTTCATCCATAACTCCACTTTCAAACCGCAATTAGGGCTGGGGAAAATATTGATTTGAATCTTGAATCACGTTGAGAGGTCAACTCGATTCAAATTTTCAGCAAATCAAATTTTTTTTTTTTTTTTTCACCAGGACTGACAACGCGCCGGTCCTGAGGAGCTGCGGGCAGGAGTTTTTAGGCAAGGCCGCGGCTTCGGCCTAACCCACGAGGCCGGACGCCGCGGACTAGGCCAAAGCCGGGGCCTCGCCTAAAAACTCCTGCCCCCAGCTCCTCAGGACCGGCGTGGTGGCCATCAAAAAATAAAAAAACTCGATTTGAATCGTGAATCGAGTTTTTTTTTTTTTTTTTTTTTAAATCGCTGATTTTTTTTTTTTTTTGGAGAAAATCGCCCCGTTCTAACCGCAATGTATATATAGATATTGCGGTCAGCAAGTGGGTAACCCCTTTCACAACATGGATTGAAAGGATCACTCCATTACATATGAAGGCTCTACCAAGAAAGGTGACAAGTAGGCGGAGCTGGGAATCCAGCTGTCTGCATGTAAAGTCAGGGAAGTATGGATTCCTGATGTTTGTTTGCTTTTAATTATACCTTAATATACATCACTTCCTAAATGTATAGAAGTATCTTCCCAACATTCCCGGTTCTGTGTACATGAAATACACAGTTATGGAAAATGAAAGTGTAGCTCAAGGCAATACTTCTTCTTCTTTTTTTTTTTTTTTTTTACTTTTTGGTAGAATGGAGGGATTAGAACATCTGTCAATATAAAACATTATTTTTTGTTTATTTAGCTGTATATTCTTTACTATAACTTCCACCAATAGAACCACCTAAAATAAATTCTCCTGCTCCTATTGATCGCAGTGATACTACATACTGTATGTTATTTATTGTTTGTACCCGGAAACAAAAGTGTGCATTTTGCTTTTTTTTTATCCATCCTAAAACACACTGACCTTTGACCGTGCCTATGACCTTTGACCTTTTTAAAAAAAAGTATACTTGTTCAAGAGTTTTTCCATTTATAAACAGAACTGACCTTTGACCTTAACCTTGGTCTGGATCAAACCCTGATCTGGGTATTTTATCTTTATTTTTTATTATTATAATTTTTTTTTTTTTTTTTTTTTTACATTTTCCTCCTCTAGTATGGAGAAAAAGATGCAATGTAATATATAATGAATCCTGCATGTATACAATGTACACTGCTCAAAAAATAAATAAAGGAACTCTTTGAAAGCACATCAGATCTCAATGGGGAGAAATCTCAGGCTTGATCTCTATACTGATATGGATGGGAATGTGTTAGGAATGAAAGGATGCCACATCCGTCGTTTGATGGAAATGGAAATGATCGACCTACAGAGGGCTGGATTCAAAGACACCCCGAAAATCAAAGTGAAAAGATTGACGCAGCAGGCTCGTCCATTTTTCTGATATTTCATTGCAGCAACTCAAAATAGTCCTCAGTATTGTGTATGGCCCCCCATGTGATTGTATGCATGCCTGACAACGTCGGGGTGTGCTCCTAATGAGACGACGGATGGTGTCCTGGGGTATCTCCTCCCAGATCTGGACCAGGGCATCACTGAGCTCCTGAACAGACTGAGGTGCAACCTGGTGGCGTTGGATGAACCGAAAACATAATGTCCCCGAGGTGTTCTATTGGATACAAGTCAGGCGAGCGTGGGGGCACGTTATCAATTCCTTCATCCTCCAGGAACTGGCTGCATACTCTCTACACATGAGGCCGGGCATTGTACACCAGGAGGAACCCAGGACCCACTGCACCAGTGTAGGGTCTGACAATCGGTCCACAGATTTCATCCCGATACCTAATGGCAGTCAGGGTGCCATTGTCCAGCCTCTAGAGGTCTGTTCATTCCTCCATGGATATGCCTCCCCAGACCATCCCTCACCCACCACCAAACCGGTCATGCTGAGCGATGTTACAGGCAGCATTACCTTCTCCAGACCCTTTCACGTCTGTCACATGTGCTCAAGGTGGACCTGCTCATCTATGAAAAGCACAGGGCACCCGTGGTGGACTCGCCAATTCTGTTTATTAATGCCAATCAAGCTCCACTGTGCAGGGCCGTAAGCACAGGGCCCACAAGAGGACGTTGAGCCCTCAGGCCACCTTCATAAAGTCTGTTTCTGATTTTTTAGTCAGACATTCACACCAGTGGCCTGCTGGAGGTCATTCTGTAGGGCTCTGGCAGTGCTCATCCTGTTCCTCCTTGCACAAAGGAGCAGATACCGGTCCTGCTGATGGGTTAAGGACTTTCTACGGCCCTGTCCAGATCTCCTAGAGTAACTGCCTGTCTCCTTGAATCTCCTCCATGTTCTTGAGACTGTGCTGGGAGACAAAGCTAACCCTCTGGCAATGGCACATATTGATGTGCCATCCTGGAGGAGTTGGACTGCCTGTGCAACCTCTATAGGGTCCAGGTATGGCCACATGCTAGCAGTAATGACACTAACCCTAGCCAAATGCAAAACTAGTGAAAAACAGTCAGAAAAGATGAGTATGGAAAGAAATGTCAGTGGCCTCCACCTGTAAAACCATTCCTGTTTTGGAGGTCATCTCATTGTTGGCCATCTAGTGCACCTGTTACTTTAATACCAAAGCAGCTGAAACTGATTAACAACCCCCTCTGCTACTAAACTGACAAGATCAATATCCCAGGAGTTTAATTGGCTTGATGCTTTACTCTGATTAAAAAGTGTTCCTTACATTTTTTTGAGCAGTGTATTTATATAATGGATCCTGCATGTATACAATGTATTATATAATGGATCCTGCATGTATATAATGTATTATATAATGGATCCTGCATGTAAACAATGTATTATATAACGGATCCTGCATGTATACAATGTATTATATAACGGATCCTGCATGTATATAATGTATTATATAATGGATCCTGCATGTATACAATGTATTATATAATGGATCCTGCATGTATACAATGTATTATATAATGGATCCTGCATGTATACAATGTATTATATAATGGATCCTGCATGTATACAATGTATTCTATAATGGATCCTGCATGTTTACAATGTATTATATAATGGATCCTGCATGTATACAATGTATTATATAATGGATCCTGCATGTATACAATTTATTATATAATGGATCCTGCATGTAAACAATGTATTATATAATGGATCCTGCATGTATACAATGTATTATATAATGGATCCTACACATATGTAGGTGTTAAACGCGATTTAACAAGGCTTAACGCTGTGTTAAGCCTCGTCCGGCGTTTCTGTCTCTATTCAAAATCAATGGTTCCCTATGGGAGCCCATTGATTTGAATAGAGGTCGCACCAAAAGTCGGATGTAGAGGATCCGACTTGCGTTGCGACTTGTGTGCTGGGAATCTTGAGGGGGGAACCCAGCCCAAATTAAAACAAAAAATTGTGTGACGTCCCCCCCCCCCAAGACGGTACCAGACCCTTCGGTCTGGTATGGATCGTAAAGGGGAACCCCCACATCAAAAAAAGTGGCGTGGGGGTCCCCCTAAGATCCATACCAGACCAGACCCTTATCCGAGCGCGCAGCCCGGCAGGTCAGGAAAGGGGGGCGCTCGCCCCTGGACCATACCAAGCTACATGCCCTCAACATGGGGAGTTGTTGCTTTGGGACAGGGGGGGGCCTTAGCCCCCTACCCCAAAGCACCTTGTCCCCATGTTGAGGACAAGGGCCTCTTCCCGACAACCCTGGCTGTTGGTTGTCGGGGTCTGCGGGCGGGGGCTTATCGCAATCTGGGAGCCCCCTTTAATAAGCCCCCCACCCTATGTGAATGAGTATGGGGTACATCGTCCCCCTACCCATTCACCTGGGGAAAAAAATGTCAATTAAAAAAAAAACACACTACACAGGTTTTTAAAGTAATTTATTAGGCAGCTCCGGGGGTCTCTTCCGACTTCGGGGGTCTCTGGTGTCCTCTGCCGGGCTCCTCCGCTATCTTCTGCTCTTTTGCCGCTCTTTTGCTAGCAGTTGCCCGGTCTTCTCCGTTGTCTTCTTCCCTCTTCTTTTCTTCCGATGTTGACTCGACGCTCTCTCCCACTGTAATGCTGTGTGCGCGGTGTGCAACGACTTATATAGGCATGGGGCGGGGTCAACTGGTGCTGTCATCCGGTGACCCCGCCCCTTATGACGTCACAACCCCATCATGCCCTTTCCTGACCTGCCGGGCTGCGTGCTCGGATAAGAATCTGGTATGGATCTTAGGGGGACCCCCACGCCATTTTTTTTTGTGTGGGGATTCCCCCTTAAGATCCATACCCGACCGGTATCGTCTTGGGGGGGGGGGGGGGGAACGTCACGCAAATTTTTTTTTTAATTTGTGCTGGGTTCCCACCTCAAGATTCCCAGCACACAAGTCAGATCCTCTTCATCCGACTTCTGGTGCAACCTCTATTGAAAATCAATGGGCTCCCATAGGGAACCATTGATTTTGAATAGAGACAGAGAAACGCGGCTGAAAGCCAGCGCGGAGTAATGTGCATTGAATTCAATGGAAAATGCGGATAAAATCCCATTTTTAACGTCACTTTTTTCCTGGCGTCTGTACTGGCTTTACAGCCTGTTTTTTTTTAAAAAGGCCGTGGGCATGTAGCCTTACAATCACTTTAAATAGAATCAATTTGAATAGAATAGATAAGAATAGAAAATAACAGAATAGTATAGAAAAAAACAGAAGAATAGAATAGAAATTTATTTTATTATTTTCTATTCTATTCAAATCTATTTGAATTTTGGCAAATGGTTATATTCATTCTATTCTATTGTTTTTTTTTAATTCTATTCTTTTATATTCTATTATAGTCTATTCTATTCATTTTTTTCTATTTTATTCTGTTTTATTTTCTATTCTATTTTGTTCCGTTTTACTCTATTATATTCTTTTCTTTTCTGTTATATACTTTTCTTTTCTGTTATATTCTTTTCTATTCTATTATATATTTTTTTTCTTTTCTATTCCTTTACTTTCTATTTTATTCTCTTTGGAAATTGGAAAACTGAATCAATTCGATCAAATTTTTTTTGCTGTTATTTCGGATTAGTTTAAATTTGGTACTGTCGAAAAAAGAAAATTAGTCCTAATTTCAATTCGGAACGAAAGGAACTGCACGTATCTACCATAAATGCAAGGAGCCAACTGCAAAGTGCAGAACCCATAGCAAGCCATCAGAAGCCTTGACTCTAATAACACCTAATAGAAGCCTGACTTTAATAACACAAATTGTGGGTTCTGACATGTTGCACTCATTAGGTTTATTGAAAAGGCCCCCCTCTTTATATTAATCATTCTAGGAATCCTTCCCTGCCATAACAAGCATCATGTGTTCCTGTGTTGGTGTGTACAGGCGAGCTATTGATTTACAGAATGGAATTTCTGCTATGTGCACTAAATGACACGTGTGACCCTTATATAAGAACTGTGCTGGTTATGGAGAATGTGATGATTTCTTACTGTTATTATTTGTAGAAATACCTTGAAGAGTCTCACGATAGATTATAACCGAGGCTTACCCAACATCCATCCAGAATGCCCGGTAAGTAAAGACTTTCCATCTGTATTACACTGCAGGAGCTTCGCCTTCCTAAGCAGGGCGGCATTAGAGGGGGAGGGGGGGGTGCAAACTGGACAATGACTCGGGGTCCACCATGCTCTAATGGCCCCCTTCTAACAGCAACTTTGCCTGGTCATTGCATCCCACAGGTCAGTGCCCACAGCCCTGCAGTGACTGTGTGTTCCTGCTCCTCCCCTCAGACCCCTGTGTCTGCCATGGCATCAGCTGTGACTTCCGTCATGTGATTTGTCTGCAAGGGTGAGATGTACCTCCCTCCCATCTTAAATAGGCACATGCTAGGGCTGCACAATTAATCGTTAAAGAACCCCCCCCCCCCCCTCCCCGGTTTTAAAAAAAACATTTCCTCGATTCAGTGCAGAGAGTTCTCTGCTCAAGCCGAAAAAACAGGCAGCCCGCCAAGTTTCTCACAACATCGCTAAAGAGAAACATTGTAACATTTAGTTCTTTTAGATCAAAGGGATGAACTTCTGTCTGTAGATGAGGGCAGTTTAACCACTTAAAGCAGGGTTCCCACTTAAAAAAAAAAAAAAATTAGAAGTCAGCAGCTACAAATACTGCAGGGGGGAGAGGCGATCTCCCTTCCTGCGCCAAGGGAAGTGACGTCAGGAGCCCAGGCACCGAAGGAGGCAGATTACGAGGGACCCCCTAGCAACAGACATTTAGAGGTGAGTAAAAAAAAAAAAGAACATTAATAGATTTTATTTTTTATTTTTTGGGGTAGAACTCCACTTTAAAGTGCCTATATTAAGGCTTACCTGTAGGTGCTTGAAATATCTCCTAAACCTCCACAGTTTAGGAGATATTTACTCAAAAAGACGAGCACCGATGACTACGGCGCATGCGCCCTTTAGGAAGGGCACATCGTGCCGTTTCTAATAGGGGTCATGCCGTGACTGGCAGCTCCCGTGCGCATGTGCGGGAGTGACGTCACGCGACTCCGGCCAGTCAGAGAGTAGGAGTTCTTGGCCCCGGAAGGAAGAGGGGTAAAGATGGAAGCTCCCTACTTGTGGGGACAACGGTGACAGCGTGGGCTTCGGTTTCAGGTAAGTGACACATAATGGGCTAATATGCGATGCCCATTATGCTTTACCTTTGCAGGGAAATAAAGAGGAAGTAAAACCCACCAGGGTTTACTTCCTCTTTTTAAAGACTAAACCTTTTCTGACACTTGGGCAGACGTACAAAATCAGCGGGGGGATCAAATACTTTCCCCCCTGTAAATAAAGAGTGTGGTGCTGGCTGCATGGGACTAGATAAGCAGTACCATTGATGGGGGGGCGCCATTTTAAAAAGACGCATGGAAAAAAGTATGTGTGTCTCATTGCCACCAAATCAAAGATTCTCTTAATTTCTCTGTTTGTCTCTCAGTTACAGCCCAAGCCTTTGTCACCCTCAGCACCAATGATCTCTATTGTCAAGGCGCTTTAGTTCTTGGGAAGTCACTAAGAAATCATAAAACATGCCATCAGCTGGTGGTCATAGTGACGTCGGAGGTTACTGGTCGAATGAGGTAAGCTGTGCTCAGGAGCGTGCCTAGGTTAATCGCCACCTGAGGCGGCTGTTTTTGGCACAACCCTTTCCAGGTATGCCACTACCCCTACTTCCACGGATGCCACCTCCATATTTGCTACTGAATGAATGAATGACTTGTATAGCGCAACCTATGCGAACTGAATCGCCTCAGGGAGCTTTTTGCCACTGGTGTCCATCTGTGTTATAGTGTGGTCCTTGCCCTGTGGGGTCCTGACACGCTTACAAACACATACACATACAACATACACATATTTGGCCAATTTTATCGACAGGATCTAATTAACCTACCAGCATGTCTTTGGAGTGTGGGAGGAAACCGGAGTACCCGGAGGAAACCCACGCAAGCACAGGGAGAACATGCAAGCTCCAGGCAGAAGGTGTCATGGTCGGGATTTGAACCAGTGACCCTATTACTGCTAGGTGAAAGTGCTAACCACTACACCACTGTGCTCCCCTACTCCTACCACTTTGGTTGCTGGGATGCTGGCACAGAAGCCAATGATACCATGGCTCTACCACCTAGTAACCACTGACACGACGGTTGGTTGCTAGGATGCCGGTGACTGGGCCATACCGTGTCATTGGTTGTATGGTGCAGTCGGGTGCCTGCAGCATAACAACCAGTTTTGCTGTACTACCCAGCCGTCAGCATCCTAGCAACCAGCTTAGTAATGCTGCCCTTTGTATACAGAGCAGTGTTACTGAGCTGCAGTGAGGGCAGAATGTCTGGTATGGACACTTCACCCTCAGTGCAGCTCCACCAAGTGTTTCACTTTGCCTCATTGGCGGCATGCCCCTGACTGCTTTGTAGGGAAGAACGACAATGGAATTTGAAAGAGAATCTGGGCATGTTTGCAACATTTTGGTAGAATGCATTAGAGCCATTGGTACAAGGCAAACAAAGCGCCCCATCAATGGTGTCAGTGGGAGGACTAGTGCCCCATCAATGGTGTCAGTGGGAGTGCATTAGAGCCATTGGTACAAGGCAAACGAAGGGGGTTTGTGTATGCAAACCCTGACAATGAACCTCTCATTTTCTTCCTTTTGGTCTGTTAAACATACTGTTGGATGTGTTTTGTTATATGGGAGGAATAGTGCCCCATCATTGGTATCAGTGGCAGGAATAGTGCCCCATCATTGGTATCAGTGGCAGGAATAGTGCCCCATCATTGTTATCAGTGGCAGGAATAGTGCCCCATCATTGGTGTCAGTGGGAGGAATAGTGCCCCATCATTGGTGTCAGTGGGAAGAAATAGTGCCCCATTGTTGGTGTCAGTCAAAGGAGTAGTGCCCCGTCATTAGTGTCAGTGGGATGAATAGTGCCCCATTGTTGGTGTCAGTGGGAGGAATAGTGCCCCATGATTGGTGTCACTCGGAGGAATAGTTCCCCATTGTTGGTATCAGGAAGGAATAGCGCCCCATAATTGGTATCAGTGGGAGGAATTGTGCCCCCTTCTTGGTGTCAGTGAATGTAGTGCACCAAGGGCTAGATATAGGCAGTCAAAGAGCCGCATCTAACCCCCCATTTATCATGGAGAAAATATAGCTGAAAAGGATTCAATTTTTGCACCAGTTGGCACAGAACGAATGTCCATGCAGTTTCACAGGACAAATACTCTGCAATCTTTTTTATTTTTTATTAAATACCCCCTATTGTTCCCTTATTCTGGCATGGTATCTATAGAAAAACACTGGAGAAAATCTAGTGGGTGGTCCTGTCTTCCTCCTGAGTTTTTTCCACAGAGATCAAAGGGCTCCTGTATAAAGTTGGCCTTCTACCAGTTGTTGGCTTTTCTATTTGCAGGGGAATCCTGCGGGAAGTCTTTGATGAAGTCGTTGAGGTGGACCTCTTAGACAGCGCAGACTCGGTACACCTGTCTTTGCTGAAGAGACCAGAACTTGGGGTGACCTTCACCAAGATCCGGTGCTGGACCCTCACACAGTACACAAAGTGCGTGTTCCTGGATGCCGACACCATCGTGAGTACGGCGAAACCCCATGTGGACCTATAGTGGTCCTTCCCTGTAAAATGCAGGACCTTTTGTCTGCCTAGTCATTTCAGGGTTCTAGGTATAAAAACGTGCTGTCAGCATTCGCCAATCCTTTAAGAATAATCCCCTCAGGCCCCTTTCACACTGGGGCGGGAGCGGCAGCGACGGTAAAGCAGCGCTATATTTAGCGCTGCTTTACCGTTGTTTTAGCCGCGGTATTCGGCCGCTAGCGGTGCGGTTTTAAAATCCCCCGCAAAGCGCCACCGTAGTGGTATTGCCGTGGTATTACCGCGGTGTCCCATTGAAATCAATGGGTTGGAGCGGTATAGGAGCGGTGAATACCGCTCCAAAGATGCAGCTAGCAGGACTTTTTTGACCGTCCTGCTAGCGCACCGCTCCAGTGTGAAAGCCCGCCGGCCTTAAAGGGGCCTTAAAGCGAAACTTCAGTCTGCCTTTCAGGTGGGTTTGCCCCCACTCCATCATAGAGCAGATGTGCCAATGGGCTCTACCAGGCCATCTGTGTGCGCAGATAGTTGAGCAAACTATCTCATATACAACTGTGCCACACGGCTCTCACGGGATTCAAAGCTTTGCAACACATCTGTACACATACACAGGGGGTGGGGAGAAACCTTGTAGTTCTCACCCAAGCACCAAATGTGGAAATGCTGCTTTGCAACACAAATAAGCGTCTCCATTAAATAAAAATAATGTCCAGTCGTAAGAGAGGGAGGCAGAAGGAGCCAGGTCAGCAGGACGTGATCTTTAGAGTGAAGGTCCATTTTAATGTGTCTAATATGTTTATTTCCTATGATCATCAGTGCTATCTGGTGGCCATAATGCAGTATTTCCCTGAACATTCTCAATCGGGAAAATAATACATTATGGCCACTAGATGGAGCTGCCGATTATTGGAAAAAAACAGACACATTACAGGGATTGTTTGTCATGGTTTTGCGAATGCTGTGACATTTGCATAGTACATTGTTTTATAAATAGACCTCTTATATGTTGGTATCATGTATTGCTCCCTTTAGCATCATAGAAAGCTTGCAGTCTTTTGTGACAGCTGTGAATGAGGCCCATTATTTTATCAAAGCTGATCATTCTTATAGTTACATAATTAGTCAGGTTGAAAAAAGACACAAGTCCATCTAGTTCTACCATAAAAATAAATAAAACATATCATACAATCCCATATACCCAAGCCTATACCCACATTTGATCCAGAGAAAGGCGAAAAACCCCAGCAAAGCATGATCCAATTTGCTACAGCAGGAGAAAAAATTCCTTCCTGATCCCCCGAGAGGCAATTGGATTTTCCCTGGATCAACTTTACCTATAAATGTCAGTACCCAGTTATATTATGTATATTTAGGAAATAATCCAGGCCTTTCTTAAAGCAATCTACTGAGCTGGCCAGAACCACCTCTGCAGGGAGTCTATTCCACATTTTCACAGCTCTTACTGTGAAGAAACCTTTCCGTATTTGGAGATGAAATCTCTTTTCCTCTAGATGTAAGGAGTGCCCCCTTGTCCTCTGTGTTGACCTTAAAGTGAATAACTCAACACCAAGTTCACTATATTGGACCCCTTATGTATTTGTACATGGTGATCATATCCCCCCTTAATCTCCTTCTCAAGAGAGAATACATTTAGTTCCTCTTATATTTTTCCTCATAGCTGAGCTCCTCCATGCCTCTTATCACTAGCACAAAGTCTCCAGCTCCTGTACATTCAAGAGTTGTCTGGGGTGAAGTGTATATTTACGATCTCCCCAAAGTGGTTCAATGATGTTGAAGTCAGGAAGTCCTGAACCTTAACTTTTATTTCTGCTACAGCCACTGACGCGTTGACTTAGCCTTATATTTTGAATCGCTGTCATGTTGGAAAGTCCAAGCTTACTCCATGCACGTGTATGCAATTTTTTCTCCAATATTTTCTGATATGTTGCATTGGTCATGCCATCAGTATTGACTAAATTCCATGCCTCCATAGCTAGCAAACTCCGCAACAGCAGAGGTTCACCGCCATGCTTCACAGTAGGGGTGGTGTGCTTCCCTTCATAGGCCTTGACTCCTTTTCAAACATGGCTTTTATGGTTGCGACCATAAGTTCAGTTTTGGTCTCACCACTCTTCTCCCCTCTATTGCTGTCCTGTTGTCTCGTAGACACCAGGCCATACTCTGAAACATGGTGTCACCTTGAACAAGAAGGGAAACAGACGGGTAGGGGGGCCTCCCTAGCAGGTAATACTTCATATTCCCATCGCACACATTCCTGGATGAGCTCTCGAGTTTGGGTGCTGTAGAAACAACCAGCTGGATACTGGTTCAAGTCACAGTGAAGATATTTGCCACCCCGTGATCCCCTAGAAGTGACGCAACAGCAGTTGTGTTATAACCAAACTTGCCAGTGAATTATAACTGTTAAAGCAGCCCCCCCCCCCACCCCGTTTACTAAACCTGACTACTTAAATACATTCTATTAACTAAAACGAATAAAGATAGTGGTACTTACCTGCCTCCTCCTCACATTGTTTCCCCAGTTCCTACTGGGAAACACATGCCGCCATTTAACGAAAAATGCCATTGGCAACCAGCTTCTTCTTTCTCCTTTGCCGGCCCACCAGGGACATCATGTGCCTTATCTTGCGCATGCACCATGCAATTACACTGCTGGAGGAAACCTCTTCCCTGAGATCTTCCAAGAGGTGAGGAATGCCTTGGCCACTTATGGATTTGCCCAATACACTGACGGCTTCCTAGGGGGATCGCTCAGGAGGGTTTGGACTATGATCTGAACAAGCCTGAGCTCATCCCTAGTCACCCATGCCTAAGAAGTACCAAGAAGTGGGAACACTTTTACAACATAGGTAATTAAAAGCCAAAATCGTTTTTCGAAGAAATGATTGTTTGATGATTGCGCATGGCCATGCAAAGCTGCATGCTGATGTGAATTTCAGTGAAAGGTGGGGAAAATCCAGTCCAACCAACGCTAATATTTGGTAGATAGATGAGTGTTCAACCACATGGCAACCTTAGATCAGGTGAGATCTCTGTAGACCTAGCATGCCCAATATGAGGGGTTCTCACCCTAGAGGGATTTTAATGTATTGTATGGAGAATGGAACAAAGTGGGCAGAAACAGAGCCAGGGCCAAGTATAAAATGGAGATCTCAATGGCAGAGGTGTAACTAGAACCTTCAAGGCCCTGAATTCGGCCCTGAAACCCCCCTCCCTGCTCCTCCACCCTCAATAATAACCCCCTCCCTGCTTCTCCACCCTCAATAATAACCCCCCTCCCTGCTCCTCCACCCTCAATAATAACCCCCCTCCCTGCTTCTCCACCCTCAATCATAACCCCCCTCCCTGCTTTTTCACCCTCAATCATAACCCCCCTCCCTGCTTTTTCACCCTCAATCATAACCCCCTCCCTGCTTCTCCACCCTCAATAATAACCCCCTCCCTGCTTCTCCACCCTCAATAATAACCCCCTCCCTGCTTCTCCACCCTCAATAATAACCCCCCTCCCTGCTTCTCCACCCTCAATAATAACCCCCCTCCCTGCTTCTCCACCCTCAATAATAACCCCCCTCCCTGCTTCTCCACCCTCAATAATAACCCCCTCCCTGCTTCTCCACCCTCAATCATAACCCCCCTCCCTGCTTTTTCACCCTCAATCATAACCCCCTCCCCGCTTCTCCACCCTCAATAATAACCCCCCTCCCTGCTTCTCCACCCTCAATAACCCCCTCCCCGCTTCTCCACCCTCAATAATAACCCCTCCCTGCTTCTCCACCCTCAATAATAACCCCCCTCCCTGCTTCTCCACCCTCAATAATAACCCCCCTCCCTGCTTCTCCACCCTCAATAATAACCCCCTCCCTGCTTTTCCACCCTCAATCATAACCCCCTCCCTGCTTCTCCACCCTCAATAATAACCCCCCTCCCTGCTTCTCCACCCTCAATAATAACCCCCCCTCCCTGCTTCTCCACCCTCAATAATAACCCCCCTCCCTGCGTTTCCACCCTCAATCATAACCCCCTCCCCGCTTCTCCACCCTCAATAATAACCCCCCTCCCCGCTTCTCCACCCTCAATAATAACCCCCCTCCCTGCTTCTCCACCCTCAATAATAACCCCCCTCCCTGCTTCTCCACCCTCAATAATAACCCCCCTCCCGCTTCTCCACCCTCAATAATAACCCCCTCCCTGCTTTTCCACCCTCAATAATAACCCCCCCCCCCTCCCTCCCCGCTTCTCCACCCTCAATAATAACCCCCTCCCTGCTTCTCCACCCTCAATAATACCCCCTCCCTGCTTCTCCACCCTCAATAATAACCCCCCTCCCCGCTTCTCCACCCTCAATAATAACCCCCCTTCCTGCTTCTCCACCCTCAATAATAACCCCCCTTGTGCAATAAGCCATGAAGCCCCCCCCCCCCTGACCACTGGGGTGCTTTCCTCTGGCCTTGGGGCCTTTTCCTCTGAGTCCGGAGCCCTTCACTCAGGGCCTGGGGCCCTTTCCAATGATCCCAGGGCCCTTTAGGCTGGGTTCACACCTATGCAGGTTTTCCCCGCATCCAATTTGCATGACAGGAGATTGTGACTGGCTCTCTATGGAGCTGGCTCCCATATCTCCATTGCAGCTGCGGAGCGGCTTGCACAGGAGTGCTGTGCCTCTTTGGCTCTGTTTCAGGGCCGAATTTAGGCAAAAATTTGGCCCTGAAATGAAGAACAGGGACACACCGGACTCACTCCTGTTGCTGGGCCCTTTATGAGCCCCGGTTCCCACTGCTGCAACTTATCATGCAACTTGCTACACATAGAGTTTGATTTACTAAAACTGGAGCGTGCAAAATCTTGTGCAGCTGTGCATGGTAGCCAATCAGCTTCTAAGGCTGGCCATACATTTATACAATTTTTTTGTACCATTTTCTTTTAGATTTACTAAAACGATGTAATATGACCTCATACCTAAACACTTTCAATTTGTATGCAATCAGGCAGGCCCTTTGCACTTACATAGTTGAAGGAAATTGAATAAGAAAATTGTATAATATATGGCCAGCCTAACTTCAGCTTGTTCAATTAAGGTTTTGACAAAAAAAAAAATCCTGGAAGCTGATTGGTTTCTATGCAGAGTTGCACCAGATTTTGCACTCTCCAGTTTTAGTAAATCAAACCCCATAAAGTTGCATGACAAGGCCATAGGTGCCGTCTTAATCAATGCAACTCAAGTCACAGCGACAAAAAAAAGAAAAGGGTCCTGCACAACTACTTTGGTGCGATTTGAGTGCCTTAGACTCCAATGTTAAATCACAAATGTGGCAAGGAAATTGCAAGCAGTCGCATGACTTTGGGGGTTGCATCAGTGCGAACCAAGCTTTATGGCCCCGCAGCGGGACCGTTTACATGTTTTGGGGCCCCCTCCACACAGTGGTGGAACGCCAGGGCCAAGTGCAACCTTTGCGACCCTGGTAGTTCCACCGCTACTCAATGGGTTACTAAACTAGCTAAAATATCAGTTTTTGGTGCACAAATGCTTTAAAGAAAAAAACATGTCAAATGGTTTAGACTTATGTATGTAGAAAATAGCAAACATTGAACCTCCTAAAGCCTTCTAGCCCACGCCAGCTGTGCCCTCACCCTACTGTCGTTCACGGGCTGGTTATCTGGATAAGAATAAAGTTTTTGCAGAAGCTCTATTTAGTCTATATGAGGGTATATTTCTTGGAAGACTTGCCTGTGCTCTCTTTTCTAGGCTCTCTGTAACATAGACGAGCTCTTTGACCGGGAGGAGTTCTCAGCTGCCCCTGACTCTGGTTGGCCGGATTGCTTTAACAGCGGAGTGTTTGTGTTCAGACCGTCCCTGGAGACCTTCGGTCGGCTTCTTAAGTATGCAGAAGATCACGGCAGCTTTGATGGTAAGCCAAGCCATGTCATTGTGCTTCTTCTCGTGGCTCCCAATTGACAGGCTGATCATGGCAGTTGTAGATTAAACAGAGGCAAAAATGGGAGCTTCCTGAAAACGACAGGAGGGTTTACTTATACTTTAAGGCCTCATGCACACTGGACGTTAAAATAACGTTGTAAAAACGTCAGTAGTTTGCAGTTTTTCAACTTTTTTCAATGTTTTTGCAATAGTGTTTATTAGCGTTTTTCCGCGTTAGCGTTTTAGCATTTTTTTGTTTTTTTTTAAGAAAAAAAAATATATATATAATTTTTTTCAATGGATTAGAAACATTAATCAGCATTATCAGCGTAAAGGCCCATACACATGATCAGACTTTTTGACAACCAACATGCAAATTAGCTGTTTTGGACCAACAGCCGACCGTGTGTACGCTCCATCGGACCAACTTTTTCCAGGTTTCATCTGACTTTTGTTGGCTGTGCAAACAGACCAACTTTCTGCCAACAAAAGTCCGATGGACCAAAGTCCGACCGTGTGTACACAAAACCAACGGACTTTTGTACAAAGCAATGCAGAACCAATGCAAAAGATCAGACAACAATACAGAAGTTGACCAAAGGTGGCGGTAAAGAGCAGAAAAAAGTGATTTGGTGAAAGTTGGCTGAAAAAGTCCTGCCGTGTGTATGCAATACCAACTTGGGGCCAACGCCCTTTGGACGAAAATCCACAGGAAAGTTGGTCCACGGTCCGATCGTGTGTATGAGGCTTTAGAGTGTTTTTACAGCTGAAAAACTTCTCTCGGAACACACTCGTTTTTTTTTTTTTTTTTTTTACTGCTCAAAAACGCCACTGCCCAAAACTGCTAATAACAGCCTATATGTGCATGGACACGTAGGATAACATGATGGAGAGTTTAATGACTGTATGAAAAAACGTCTACAGCCAAAAACATCCAGTGTGCATGAGGCCTTGAAGGTAACTGTAATGCCGTGTACACACAGTCAGAATTCTCGTCGGAAAAAGCTCTGATGATTTTCCCCGTCGGAATTCCGACGGAATTTCGCTTAAACTGTCTTGCCTACACACGGTCACACCAAATTCCGACGGTTAGTAACACAGCGGCATAAAACACGTTTGACAGCACTATGAAAGGGAAGTTTAATGCTTCTGAGCATGCGTCAAATTGTTTCCGAGCATGCGTCGGAATTTTGTGTGTCGGAGCTGCATACACACGATCAGAAAATCCGAAAGAAAAGGTTTTCCGTCAAAAAAATTGAGAACAGGTTCTCAATCCAAAGTCCGTCGGAAATTCCGACAGAAAAAGACCGATGGGCATACACACGGTCGGAAAATCCGTTGAAAAGCTCCCATCGGACTGTTTCCATCGGAAATCCCGACCGTGTGTACGCGGCATTAGAAGAAAGATATGGAAGCTACCTTTGCTGGCTTTTTAAAGGCCGCTATCTTCAAGGTGTAGCAAGTCACTATGGCAGAACAAGCATGCAGCCAGGAAAGTCAGGACTCCCATGTTGCACACGTTGTGCTGAGATCTGATTGGTTCCCAGCAGTATAATAGTCATCTACAACAGGAAAATCGCTACAATGATTGTCGTACAGATCATTCAGATGTGGTTTTATCTCTGCATTTAATTTGCATTATAGGAAGCACACCCTGCATTAAATATACTGCATTGGCATCTTCTGGGTACCCATAAAAGTGACTAAAAATGCATTAAAATGTACATGAAGACAGTAGACGAAAAACTGAATTTATTTTTTTTACGGTAAAAATTCACATAGTATTTGTAGGGAAATACAATGTGCATGTTTGTGTCAATTAAAACTTCTTCAGCGATCAAAATCCTACAAACACATTAAAAACACACAAAACGGCATGCATTACAACACAAAGTGTGATTTCAGCCCAAACACTCAAAGTATAAAGATGGCACCTTTTAAAAACAAGTGTTTACTTTTATATTCCTCTGCTGGATTGCAGGTTAAATGTAAATCCCCATCTCCTTGAGACTGCACCATATAGTAACAGCTGTGGGTGTCCGTCTCCTGCATTCCCCTTCCAGGCAGCTGGACCCTCATTCTGTTGTTTATAGATCCTGGACACCTGTGGTTTATATCAGGGGTCTCCGAAGTGCAGTTCAGGGGTCGGATGCAGCCATTTGCTTGTATTTATCTAGTCTTTGGGGCACCCTTCCTCCCACTGACACCAACAATAGGACAGTGTTCCTCCCACTGACACCAACAATAGGACAGTGTTCCTCCCACTGACACCAACAATAGGACAGTGTTCCTCCCACTGACACCAACAATAGGACAGTGTTCCTCCCACTGACACCAACAATAGGACAGTGTTCCTCCCACTGACACCAACAATAGGACAGTGTTCCTCCCACTGACACCAACAATAGGACAGTGTTCCTCCCACTGACACCAACAATAGGACAGTGTTCCTCCCACTGACACCAACAATAGGACAGTGTTCCTCCCACTGACACCAACAAGAGGACAGTGTTCCTCCCACTGACACCAACAAGAGGACAGTGTTCCTCCCACTGATACCAACAAGAGGACAGTGTTCCTCCCACTGACACCAACAAGAGGACAGTGTTCCTCCCACTGACACAAAAAATGGGGCACTATTCCCCCCACTGATGCCAATGATTGGGCACGATTCTTTCCGCTGACACCAACGATGGGGCGCTATTTCTCCCACTAATACCAAGGCGGCAACACTATTCCTCCCACTGATACCAATGATGGGGCTCTGTTCCTCTTACTGACACCAACATTAGGCAATATTCCTCTCACTGACACCAATGATGGGACACTATTCCGTCCACTGGCACCAAGGATTGGGCACTATTACTCCCACTGACACCAATGATGGGGCACTATTCCTCCCACTAATACCAATGATGGGGCACTATTCCTCCCACTGATACCAATGATGGGGCACTATTCCTCCCACTGACCAATGATGGGGCACTATTCCTCCCACTGATACCAATGATGGGGCACTATTCCTCCCACTGATACCAATGATGGGGCACTATTCCTCCCACTGATACCAATGATGGGGCACTATTCCTCCCACTGATACCAATGATGGGGCACTATTCCTCCCACTGATACCAATGATGGGGCACTATTCCTCCCACTGATACCAATGATGGGGCACTATTCCTCTCACTGACACCAAAATTAGGCAATATTCCTCTCACTGACACCAATGATGGGGCACTATTCCGTCCACTGATACCAATGATGGGGCACTATTCCTCCCACTAATACCAATGATGGGGCACTATTATTCCTCCCACTGACCAATGATGGGGCACTATCTATTCCTCCCACTGATACCAATGATGGGGCACTATTCCTCCCACTGATACCAATGATGGGGCACTACTACTCCCACTGATACCAATGATGGGGGCACTATTCCTCCCACTGATACCAATGATGGGGCACTATTCCTCCCACTGATACCAATGATGGGGCACTATTCCTCCCACTGATACCAATGATGGGGCACTATTCCTCCCACTGATACCAATGATGGGGCACTATTCCTCCCACTGATACCAATGATGGGGCACTATTCTCCCACTGATACCAATGATGGCACACTATTCCTCCCACTGATACCAATGATGGGGCGCCATCCCTCCCACTGACACCAACAATGGGGCACAATTCCTCCCACTGACACCAACAATGGGGCACAATTCCTCCCAGTGACACTAATGATGGGGCACACTTTCTTCCCCTGATACCAACAATTGGGCACAATTTCTTCTACTGACACCAATGATGGACACTATATTCCTTTCCACTGACACCAGTGATAGGGCACTATTTCTCCAAATAATATTAAGGTAGCAGCACTATTATTTCCATAGACCTCAATGATCGGGCTCTATTCTTTCCACTGACACCAACAATGGAGCACTATTTTTCTCTCTAATCCTAAGGTGGCAGCACTATTCCTTCTATAGACACCAATGATGGGGCACTATTCTTTCCATTAATACCAATAATGGGGTTCTATTCCTTCCATTAATCTCAACATTAATTAAGTAATATTCCTCTCACTGTCACCAATGATGGGGCACTATTCCTTCCAATGACACCAGCAATGGACATTCATTTCCACTGACATCAGTGACGGGGCACAATTTCTCCAAATCATACCAAGGTGGCGCACTATTATTTCCTTAGACACCAATGATGGGGCACTTTTCCTTCTACCGAGACTAATAATGGGGCTTTATTCTTTCCACTGACACCAACAATGGGGCACTATTTCTCCAACTAATACTAAGGTGGCAGCACTATTCCTTCCATAGACGCCAATGATGGGGCACTATTCTTTCCATTAATACCAATAATGGGGCTCTATTCATTCCTCCGATCTCATCATTAGGTAATATTCCTCTTACTGACACCAATGATGGGGCACTATTTCTTCCACCGAGACCAATGATGAGACCCTATTCCTTCCACTGACACCAAAGAGGCACTATTTTCTCTCAATAATACCAATAGCACCATTTCTCCTCCTACTCACCACAGGTAGTATTTCATTTTTTTTACTCCCACTGACCATGAAGTCTTGGGAATTGATTACTCCCCTGGGGCTTTTTCTACTCCTGCTGGCCACAGTCCAGCCCCTAAAGTCTAATGGAGTGTGAACTGGCCCTTTGCCTAGAAAGTTTGGAGATCCCTCGGTCTAAACAATCAGGAACGCTGCTGCTTATTGCTGTATCTGGAGGTGTGATACCAGATTTCACCAGAAGGGGGAAATATGTATTTTAAGCTCCAGGTCCTAATAAAAGCCATGCTTGGAATCGGGGACTGTAACAGATTTCTGTATATTTTATATATATATATATATATAATTATTTTTATTATTATTATTATTTTGAACATTGTGTTGAAATTGTTGCCTGATTTGTTATTCATTACAGGAGGTGACCAAGGGCTATTAAATAGTTTCTTTGGTAACTGGGCGACGGCTGACATCAGCAAACATCTACCCTTCATCTATAATTTGAGTATCAGTTCAATATACACATACTCACCAGCCTTTAAACAGTGAGTATTCCTATTTATACCCAAATAGAGACTCTGAATATTTGCTAACAATTTATCCTTTCTGCTTGGAACAAATTTGGGGGTGCTGATTTGGTCCCACTTGACATCTAGCACTTATGTGAAATTCAGTTTTGTAGGCTGGTGGTTTCATACTGCTTCTACAACCCCTGTAGAAGCACTGAAATGCACAGGAAAAATGATGATAAGAAGGTATAAACCATTTTTATGTAATCTTTTGCAGTTGTGCTATGAGGTCATTTGCTTCTTGCACTGTGAGGAGCACAGAGCTCAATAGCTCAAGCACAAACTGAAACACACCAATGAGAGCAGCGACTTTTAAATGAATCAAAATCATTTCAATACAAAGTGTATCTAAAGCCTAACTTTTTTGTAGACATGTGCACTGACAAAAAATGTGTTCGTTTTAGTTTCCATAGTTTTTTTGCTTTTTTCGGAATTCGGAAAAACTAAAATTTGGATTTCCGATTTTCAAATTTTTTGAATTTTTGTATTTCCAAATTTCAGATTTTCGGAAATTCAAAAATTCAAAAATCTGAAAAAATCTGTAAAATTTGAAATAATAACTAACTATTAAATTGAAGGTATTGGATTTTTTTTTTTTCCAATGAACGTAACAAATACGTTCGTTTAGGCCCCTTTCACACTGGGGCGTTTTTCATGCGGTGCAGCGCTAAAAATAGCGCCTGTTCACCGCATGAAAAAATCCGGCCCCTTTAACTCCAGTGTGAAAGCCGGCGGGCTTTCACACTGGAGCGGTGCGCTAGCAGGATGAAAAAAAAAGTCCTGCTAGCAGCATCTTTGGAGCGGGATAGGAGCGGTGTGTTCACCGCTCCTATACCGCTCCTTCCCATTGAAAAGAATGGGAGACCGCGGTAAAACCGCGGCAATACCGCCGCAAAGCGCCGCTACGGCGGCGCTCTGCGGGGGTGTTTAACCCTTTTTCGGCCGCTCGCGGGGGGTAAAACCGCACCGCGAGCGGCCGAAAACCGCGGTGAAAACGACGGTAAAGCAGCGCTAAATATAGCGCTGCTTTACCGTCACCGCGGCTCACCGCCCCAGTGTGAAAGGGGCCTTAGTGTTTAGTGAACGTAACGAATACGAATTTATCTGAAGTTACGAATTATCTGAAATAACGAATGCCGCATCTAAACAAATGGAATGGAACAAATGAATAATAATAATAAAAAGGTTTTATTATTATTATTGTTATTTAGTATTATTAGATCGTTACGTTCCATTCGTTTAAATACTTCTTTATTTCAGATAATTCGTAACTTCGGATAAATTTATACTCGTTTCATTCACTAACAGACAAATTCGAAAGGAAATTCCCATACCTAGAATTTAATATTTATTATTAGTTATTATTTCAGATTTTCGGGTTTCCGAATTTTCAGATTTTCATTCTTTTGAATTTTCCGATTTTCATTCTTATTCTTGGATTTTCAAATTTCCAAATTTTTTAATTTCTGAAATTTGAAAATTCGAAATTCGGTATTTCGGAAATTTTGGAAATTAGAAATTCTGAAATTTGGAATTTCTGAAATTGAAAAATTCGGAATTAACGAATTTGTCTAAATTTGTTAAAAAAACGAATTCGGAACTAAACGAATTGCACATGTCTAACTTTTTGTCTGTGTGCAAGGGATGAAACCTCTGTCAGGTTTTTATTGCAATTTGTTTCAACACATGGAAAATTCACCCTCTCGTTTTGTCCTAGTCACCCATTGTCAGCAGGACAGAACATGGGAAATCCAAAATTTTGAAGTAACCTTTGGAAGAGAAAAAAGGGCAAAAAAATGCAGACTTTTGTTGCAGTGACAACTCACCTTGGGGAGATTTTCTCTCACCTGTTTATCTGGGAAAGGAAGTGATGGCTAATCTCTCCAATGGGGACACACAAGTCACCTTCCCTATCTAAAAAAAATGGCTTTAGATATATTTTCTATAATTATTTCCAGTTAATATACATATACAGGATTGAATGAGCAGTTTATACTTTGTCTTCACAGATTTGGCTCCGAGGCGAAGGTTGTTCACTTCATCGGCACCCCTAAGCCCTGGAACTGTAAATATAATCCACAAACCAAATGGATTGTAGAAGAGGAATCTCTGAGTGGGATTCAGAATCTGCCATTCCTGGTGCTGTGGTGGCAGACGTACATATCAGATGTTCTACCACTATTAACAGAAGCGCAGGTGCAAGACAGCCCTGAAAATAAGGTAAATCTGATTAGTAATTTGACTTCAACCTCTGCAGAAGGGAGCCATACCCTGTGCCTTAGATCAGGGTTCTCCAAACTACGGCCATTCAGTTGTACAGGAACTACAATTCCCATCATGCCTAGTCATGTCTGTGAATGTCAGAGTTTTACAATGCATCATGGGATGTGTAGTTCCGCAAAAGCTGGAGGGCCGTAGTTTGGAGATCCCTGCCTTAGATATACAGAATCTCTAGAAAGGAAAGGTGTATGGAGTTACCGCCACCATGACCGTTTGAGGTCTGTGGTGAACTTCGAACCTGAATACTTCCTCCCACATCGCTTTCCGTCTTGCCTTGTCTGTTGCCCAGTTATTGTTCTGCTTTACATCACAACTCCTCGTCATTTCCCAGATGTCATCCATCCACTATGTTCTTCTCCTGCCTTTCTGTTAGGATACTGTCTGGCTGGTGACGCAGCCTCTCCCAGGGCACAGAGTCTAAATACCAGCTGGTCCTCACCAGACCTCCTGATGTTGGAGATAGGCCAGAAAACATTGTGGCCACTGAGGCACTTTGCTGCAGTTGGTACCCAGGTCATGGGCCCCTGGGATTGTGTTACCAGGGATTAGCAAGCACCAGGGAGCTATGGTGTAGACAGGAGAGCAGGGTACCGGTACAGTGGACGTTAAACGGAGATCTTGGCAAGCAAAGAGAAGGCAGATAGTTTGGTTCAGCAATGAGCAGGTGATAAACTGGGCTGGAGATGAGAAAGTAGTCGGGTTCAGGCAGAGGTGTTGGCAAGCGGAAAGAATTCAGACAGTCTAGGTTGGCAACCAAGAAAGCAGGAGACTAGAAAATGGTCAGGTAATCTGGGTGAGCAAAAACAGATAACAGGCTTCGGTATTATAGCTCTTGTTAAGGAGAAGTTTCAAAGGCTGGAGCTTAAATACAATTTAGGCAGAAAACATGCTGGGTGTTGTTTTAGGAAACTCTGAAAGTCCTGGCATGGATTTATAGAATGCCATTGAAGGTATTGGCATAGATTATCTGCGTTCCTTTGGAAGTCTTGGAAAGGAATTCTGCGAGTGTCATTGGAAGTCCTGGCACAGATTCTGCGACTGCCATTGGAAGTGCTGGCAGGGTTTCTGCAAGTGCCATTGGAAGTGCTGGCAGGGTTTCTGCAAGTGCCATTGAAAGTCTTGGCAGGGTTTCTGCGAATGCCATTGGAAGTCCTGGCAGGGATTCTGCGAATGCCATTGGAAGTCCTGGCAGGGATTCTGCGAGTGCCATTGAAAGTCCTGGCAGGGATTCTGCGAGTGCCATTGGAAGTCCTGGCAGGGATTCTGCGAGTGCCATTGGAAGTCCTGGCAGGGATTCTGCGAGTGCCATTGGAAGTCCTGGCAGGGATCCTGCGAGTGCCATTGGAAGTCCTGGCAGGGATCCTGCGAGTGCCATTGGAAGTCCTGGCAGGGATCCTGCGAGTGCCATTGTAAGTCCTGGCAGGGATTCTGCGAGTGCCATTGTAAGTCCTGGCAGGGATTCTGCGAGTGCCATTGTAAGTCCTGGCAGGGATTCTGCGAGTGCCATTGTAAGTCCTGGCAGGGATTCTGCGAGTGCCATTGTAAGTCCTGGCAGGGATTCTGCAAGTGCCATTGTAAGTCCTGGCAGGGATTCTGCGAGTGCCATTGTAAGTCCTGGCAGGGATTCTGCGAGTGCCATTGTAAGTCCTAGCAGGGATTCTGCGAGTGTCGTCACTTTTCTATTTTTTACCTTGCTCTCTTCCACAACCATGCGCTAGTTTGAGTTTCTTGTGATTTTCTCTAATATTCACATAAACTCCATACAGTTTTTAATTATATTGTATGGAATTTATGACTAAACAATTAAAAAAATAAAACAAAATCAAAGGTACAATATCACCCATAGTGGCCATCTGGGTTTTTTCTTTTATTCCCTGGGTAATAAAAAAGGGGAATTTGATTGGTCACGAATTACCAACTGTAACTGGGCAACAACTTTGCTTTTGTTCCTATTTTCTTATTTTCATGCAAAGCTACAGATACTTCAGAACAGAACTGCTTGCAGTTGACCAGCTCAGTATCCCTTTACGTCAGCGGCATACCCTCCTGCTATAAGCTCTTGGTGACTATGAATCTATAACAGAAGGGTTTCATAGACTCTACTGAGTAAATTAACTTTTCATTACATTTGCCCAACCCAATCCCTACCATGCACCGCCCCTAATTCCGCCCCTATACACGCCCTCATAAATGATCTCATGAAATTACACTTAAATGTTCCATGGAGAATTAAGTTGCAAAAATAAATATTACAACTTTATCAGTGCCCACCATTGCAGCCTCACCTGGCCCACCATTGCAGCCTCACCTGTACCCACCATTGCAGCCTCAGCTCACTGTGCCCACCATTGCAGCCTCGCCTCATTGTGCCCACCATTGCAGCCTTGCCTCAGCTCACCTTTGACCACCATTGCAGCCTCGCCTCAGCTCACCTTTGCCCACCATTGCAGCCTCAGCTCACCTGTGCCCACCAGGGCCCACCATTGCAGCCTCACCTGTGCCCACCATTGCAGCCTCACCTGTGCCCACCATTGCAGCCTCACCTCACCTGTGCCCACCATTGCAGCCTCAGCTCACCTCACCTGTGCCCACCATTGCAGCCTCACCCTGCATTAGCAGTTGACAAGCTGCTGATCGCAGCTATTCATTAAAAATGGGTCTATTCACATCAGCGGGCATGCACTATGGTGTGCTCAACAGTCCCTAGTTTGCATTGTGTGTATGGGCTGCAGAGTATTGTTGCAACAAATAGCATTGGAATTTGTATGACCTAAAGAGCTCACTTTATATACTGTGTGCATTGTAATGTGTAACGGTAAATCTCTTCTTTTCTTTGTGTGCCTCAGGTTGAAAGGATAGAGTTTCAGATAAAGAACAATCCTTCTTTAGACTCCCTAGAAGAAGTTCCTGCAGGCAATCCTGATAGCACAGTAAGTTTACATGTATAGAGGATCTGTCCCTGAGATCATGTGACCTATAAAGTTTGTGAAATCATGTGACCTATGTAGACCGTGAAATCATTTGACCTAGACAACGCTGTTCACTTTGCAGTGTAATCACACAGGTGTTGTCACCTTGTAGATGGGATAGATGGACATGTAGTTTTAACCTTGAGTAAGAGGAAACCGATTGAACGCCAGATAAGCTTTTGTAGCAGTTACAGCAGAATGTGTTGTGTTTTTTTTATTTTGGAAAGAAGATTTTAGGTCTCATTTACACGTGTGTTTAGTGTCTGACTATGGTTTCCTGCAGGAGACCTAGCGGGGCTTCAGCAAACAGCTGAAAGCGGGAAGCCCTATACAAAGCTATTCAGCATGCAACCATTTGTGGCCGTTCGTATGAAATCGAACTTGTAGTATGTAGAACTTGTAGTAGAACCTGTATGTGATTGGCCCTGGACGACAGTTTGTGTTGAGAGTCTAACATCCACAAGTATAATGGCTGCAGGTGCTGTTTGCAGAAACCCTGCTGAATCTCCTTCAGGAAACCGTAGTTGGCCCCTAAAACCATATGAATAGAAGCTGACCACTGTAAGCACCTCCATCCGTATTATATGGATTGTCCCAGGCCCTGTAACTGTCACTTTTGCTAGAGCGCTTGGCCTGTTACAGGAAGTGGAAAAATTATGGATCTACTGGCAGGATCAACATATTTACAGTGGGGAAAATAATTATTTGATCCCCTGCAGATTTTGTAAGTTTGCCCACTTACAAAGGAATGAACGATCTATAATTTTTATCATAGGTGTATTTTAAATGATAGAGTCAATTTATCAACCAAAAATCAAGTGATACAAATTGAGTTGTTCAGTGAGTAAAATAAGTATTTGATCCCCTACCAACCAACAATAATTCTGGCTCCCACAGACTGTTTACAGTATGTGCCCATGTGGTACACAGATTAGTCCTATCAATTTAAGACGGTGCTCCTAACGACAACTCATGTGTATAAAAGACACCTGTCCATAGAATCTTTCTTCCATTCAAACCTCACCATCATGAGCAAGATCAAAAAGCTATCAAAAGACATTGGGGACAAGATTGTAGACCTGCACAAAGCTGGAATGGTCTACAAGACCATCAGCAAGAAGGTTGGTGAGAAGGAGACAACTGTTGGAGCGATTATTCGCCAATGGAAAAAATATAAAATAACCATCAATCACCCTTGATCTGGGGCTCCATGCAAGATTTCGCCTCATGGTGTAAGGATGATCATGAGAAAAGTGAGAGATCAGCGCAGAACTACACGAGGGGCACTTGTGAATGATCACAAGGCAGTTGGGACCAGAGTCTCCAAAAAAACATTGGTAACACAACACCCCGCCATGGACTGAAATCCTGCACCACCCGCAAAGTCCCCCTCCTCGAGGTGTACAGGCCCGTCTGAAGTTTGCCAATGAACATCTAAATCAGTGGTCATCAACCCTGTCCTCAGGGCCCACTAACAGGCCAGATTTGCAAGATAACTGAAATACATCACAGGTGATATCATTTGCTGCTCAGTGATTGCAGTATTCTAATCTGCATCTCCCCCCAAGGTAATACAAAAAACCTGGCCTGTTAGTGGGCCCTGAGGACAGGGTTGATGACCTCTGATCTAATTGATTCAGAGAAAGATTTGGGATATAGTGCTGTGATCAGATGAGACCAAAATTGAGAACACTGAAGATGCGTCTTCCAGCATGACAATGACCAAAAACATACCATCAAGGCATTAAAGGAGTGACTCGAGAAGCACATTTAGGTCAGGGAGTGGCCTTGCCAGTCTCCAAACCTTAATCCTATAGAAAATGTATGGAGGGAGCTGAAACTTCGAGTTGCCAAGCGACAGCCAAGAACCCTTAAGGATTTAGAGAAAATCTGTAAAGAAGAGTGGACCAAAATCCCTCCTGAGATGTGTGCAAACCTGGTGGCCAACTACAAGAAACACCTTACCTTGCCAAGGGTTTCTCCACCAAGTACTACGTCATGTTTTGCTTGGGGATCAAATACTTATTTTATTCACTGAACTGAAACTCAGTTTATAACACAAACTTGTGCTGGATTTTTGGCAGATATTTTCTCTATCATTTTAAAATACACCTACGATACAAATTATAGACCCTTCATTTCTTTGGAAGTGGGCAAACTTACAAAATCTGCAGGTAATTAAATTATTATTTTCCCCACTGTATACCTATAGCAGTGATGGCGAACCTTTTTGTGCCCGAGTGCCCAAACTGAAATAAATACATTGGTTTTGTGTTGCAAAGTGCCAACACGGCAATTTGTGAGAGAGGGGGGCTGAGCGAGAGAGAGGGGGGCTGAGCGAGAGAGAGGGGGGCTGAGCGAGAGAGAGGGGGGGCTGAGCGAGAGAGAGGGGGGCTGAGCGAGAGAGAGGGGGGCTGAGCGAGAGAGAGGGGGGCTGAGCGAGAGAGAGGGGGGCTGAGCGAGAGAGAGGGGGGCTGAGAGAGAGGGGTTGTGTGAGAGAGAGGGGTTGTGTGAGAGAGAGGGGTTGTGTGAGAGAGAGGGGTTGTGTGAGAGAGAGGGGGTGTGTGAGAGAGAGAGGGGACAGCGAGAGTGAGGGGTATGAGAGGGAGGGGGGCTGAGAGAGAGGGGTGTGAGAGATATGCTGAAAGAGAGGGAACAGAGAGAGGGAGGGGGGCTGAGAGAGAGGGAGAGAGGACACAGAGAGAGGGGTGTGAGAGATATGCTGAGAGAGAGGGGCAACAGAGAGAGGGAGAGGGGCTGAGAGAGAGGGGTGTGAGAGAAATGCTCAGAGAGATGGGGAACAGAGAGAGAGCGAGAGAGAGGGGAACAGAGAGAGGGGGGACAGAGAGAGAGAAGAGGGACAGAGAGAGAGGGGTGCGAGAGAGATGCTGAGAGAGGGGTGAACTGAGAGAGAGGGGGGAGGAAAAAGGGGGCTGAGAGGAGAGAGAGACTTCTAGCTCTGTCCTGGACCCTCTCTTGTGCCCACAGAGATGGTTGTGCGTGCCAGCTGTGGCACGCGTGCCATAGATTCGCCATCACTGACCTATAGTATGGGGTGGGGGTCAGAAAAAACAAAAAACTGATTTGCTAATGCTAGTGACAGACTACATCACCATTCACCATATACTGACGTTCATTAAAAAACTGAATGTCAGGACTACTTGTGTTTCCTATAGAAGAAAATACTGATGCATAAATTATTATTTTTACTTTTGAAGTTTTAAAATTACAGCAAACATCTCAGTTGGTATGGATATAAGCTTGATTACTTTCTTTGCTCCAGTTCTTGTATACACCAGCCCCAGTAATACAGTAAGAATAAAAAAAGTATTTGATCCCTGCTGATTTTGTACATTTGCCCACTGACAAAGAAATAATCAGTCTATAATTTTAATGGTAGGTTTATCTTAACAGTGAGAGACAGACTAATAACAAAAAATCCAGAAAAACGCATTTCAAAAAAGTTATAAATTGATTTGCATTTTAATTAGTGAAATACGTATTTTGCCCCTTCGCAAAACATGACTTAGTGGAGAAACTCTTGTTGTCAATCACAAAGGTCAGATGTTTCTTGTAGTTGGCCACCAGGTTTGCACACATCTCAGCAGAAAATTGAGCCACTCCTCTTTGCAGATCCTCTCGAAGTCATTAAGGTTTTGTGGCTGACGTTTGGTAACACGAACCTTCAGCTCCCCCCCCACATATTTTCTATGGGATTAAGGTCTGAAGCCTGGCTAGGCCACTCCAGGACCTTAATGTGTTTCTTGTTGAGCCACTCCTTTGTTGTCGTGGCTGTGTTTTTTGGGTCATTGTCATGCTTGAATATCCATCCACAACCTATTTTCAATGCCCTTGCTGTGAGAAGGAGCTTCTCACCAAAGATGTGACGAAACATGGCCCCATCCATTGTCCCTTTGATGTGGTAAAGTTGTCCTGTCACTTTAGCAGAAAAACACCCCCAAAGCATAATGTTTCCACCTCCATGTTTGACGGTGGGGGTGGTGTTTTTGGGGTCCTAGGCAGCATTCCACCTCCTTGTTGAATTAATCCCAAAGATCTCGATTTTGGTCCCATCTGACCACATCACTTTCACCCAGTTCTCCTCTGAATCATTCAGATGTTCATTAGCAAACTGCAGACGGGCCTGTACATGTGCTTTCTTGAGCAGGGGGACCTTGCGGGCGCTGCAGGATTTCAGTCCCTCACAGCGTAGCATGTTACCAATTGTTTTCTTGGTGACTTTGGTCCCAGCTGCCTTGAGATCATTGACAAGATTCTCCCGTGTAGTTCTGGGCTGATTCCTCACCGTTCTCATGATCATTGAAACGCCACGAGGTGAGATCTTGCATGGACCGAGGGAGATTGACAGTTTTTTTTGTGTTTCTTCCATTTGCGAATAATCGTACCAACTGTTGTCACCCTCTCACCAAGCTGTTTGGCAATGGTCTTGTAGCCCATTCCAGCCTTGTGTAAGTCTACAATCTTGTCCCCGACATCCTTGGACAGCTCTTTGGTCTTGGCCATGGTGGAGAGATTGGAATCTGATTGCTTCTGTGGACAGGTGTCTTTTATACAGGTTACCAGCTGAGATTAGAAGCACTCCCTTTGAGAGAGACCTATGAGACAGAAATCTTGCTGATTGATAGGGGATCAAATACTTATTTCACTCATTAAAATGCAAATCAATTTATAACTTTTTTGAATTGCGTTTTTCTGGATATTTTTGTTATTCTGTCTCTCACTGTTGAAAAAAACCTACCATTAAAATTATAGACTGATCATTTCTTTGTCAGTGGGCAAACGTACAACATCAGCAGGGCAGAAGGTGGTAATAAAGACATAATGAATACATCTAACTGCTGTCTTTCTAGCTGCCGGATACTAGCTCTGTGCAGCCTCCAGCAGATGACAATGTACAAGATCAAGATCTCCTGCTCTCATCCCCAGTCAACCATGAGCCTGTAAACGAAGATAACATCCATATGGTATTATTAATGGATTCTCCACCATCATCGCTTCTCCTCCACTCCAGATAGACCTCACCTGCTTTCTCATTAATCGTGCCTTTTAATTACGTTGCAATGAAAAAATAATGAGTCAAACCCTTTTGATAATGGCTTCAACTTTGATTCTGACCAGTTCATGCTTATTTCTGTTTTTAGATTTTTTAGATGCTTTATTAGGTGTCTGATAACACCAAAAAATATAACTTTTGTATTGTTTCAGCTGTAAATGATCTAATCAGTTTGGCTAGACCCAGACCCAGACCCAGTGGTGTAATTAAAAAGTGACATTTGGGTGCTCCTTTGAGGTTGACATCATACAAGAATGCATAGCTTTCTGGAAAATTGAACATTCCAACATTTCTTAAGCCTTCCCTACCTAAAAAGAAGTCCTTCAGGGTCTTGCGTAATTATTTTACATTTTATATCTATTTTTTAAAGAGTACATTTGAAGAACATTAACGTTGAGAGCATTTGACCAATCCCATAAGTTCCCGGACGAGTTTAAGATTTAAAGTTCCTACCACATTCATACACGCTGTAGGGCCAATTTGTGTGGAAGTCAGTGAATCAACCAGTTTGGTTTTGGTTTGTGAAACCTCGTGCTACCCCTTGTAAACATGGAGAACTTCCAAACCCATTGAAGATAATATCCATAGGAGCATGAGCCCAAGACCCAAACATTGCTAGGTGAGAGTGTAAACATTTAGCTGACTAAACACATGTTCCTCCATTTATCTGTAGAGTGGGGTTGCTCATACATCCTAAAACAGAGGCCTCCAAATATTTTTAAACAAAGGGCCACTTTACTGTCTTTCGGACTTTAGGAGGGCTGGATTGTAGCCAGTGAGGGTGGAAAAATGTGTCGGGCCCAGTATCAGTGAGAATAAACATGGCCTCCAGGATTTGTGGTCAGGAGGAAGAGGAGTGGTGCCCCATCATTGGTATTAGTGGGTATAATAGTACCCATTATCAGTAGAAGAAATAATGCCCCATTGTTGGTGTCAGTGGGAGGAATAGTGCTCCAAGGGTCGAAAAAAGGCTAGCAAAGGGCCACAGTTTGGAGACCCCTGTCCTAAAATGTGAGAGGTGGCTTCACCTGTCGCATAACCAACTATTAGGGGGTAACTATGAAGGTGGAAGTGGTGAAACCTTCACCTTTACCATTACCCATACAGCAAGAATGTGCTTATGAACCACTAGTATTAAAGGAGAACTTCACTTTTTTATCAAAACCCTCACCACATCAGGGTGAAGATGGGGAGGCCAATCCAGGAGAGGATGCAATACATTGAAGACAGAATCCTTTTATTACTCTTGATGTCCCCCCCCCCCCCCTCCTTCTCATCCTGGCACCTGCATTGGGTTGCATGTGTATATTCAGCTTAAACAGTGTACAGTCAATGCAAGGTTTGTCTAAAGTAGCCATTCTCAACCAGGCTTCCTCCAGAGGTTGCTAGGGGTTCCTTGAGCTGTGACTGATTGTCCTTCCATTTGATGGTACATGTGTAGTTCCAGGGCCAATGCCACTTGGCAAAGCCATTAGCATGACACCAATGATATATTTAGCTGTCTGTAAGGACAGTATTCTGACCACCATTGTAAGGGTTACATTCTTACTGATCACCAACGTGGAGGACATTTATCCCATTGATCTCTTGAATTATTGGTTAAGTAAGGGTTCCCTAAGCCCTGAAAATTATTTTAGGGATTCCTCTGGGGTAAAAAGGTTGAGAAATGCTGATCTAAGGTATGGAGGTCTATTATTTAAGGAGTCAGGGATGCAGCCATGAAAGGGTTTTTTAGTGCCGTTATTACTACTTTCCACCCCCAAACTAAAGCAGGTTTTATGGTGTATTCATACCTAGGTATGTCTGTTACAGTTAACCTTCCAATATGCATCTTTATGAAGTGACGCAAAGTTTTTTCTCACGCCCATCCATTTTCTATGAACCCCCAACTCTGCAGCTCAGGTATTTGTGTTGCAGTGTGTCTTCTGATGCATGAAAGACTGTTTAGGGCCATGGTATATATATGGGTGGAACGCATGTGAGCAAGACCTGCGGAACGTTTGCCCCTACATAGTAGCCTACCTCTCTTCAGAGATTTCACCAAAAATAGAAATATAATAGACGGGTCTGGGTCTTTAAAATTAATGAGAAAACATACACTGTTATACAGTATTTGTTACATTGTTTGGAATTTGTTATATTTTTTGGTGCATCTTCATTCTTTCTTTCCCCTGAACTGAATACCGTAATTATTTGTAATTCTCTTTCAGCAATTCCTTCTGCTAAGCGAATCCCTATTGCAGCCAACCCATTTTAGTTGCTGTTCCAAGTTGTTTTAAAAATGATTGTATGTTTTGCAGCATATTACTGTCTACAGCAGCCTTTTTCAACCAGGGCTCCGTGGAACCTTAAGGTTCATCCAGAAGTTGCTAGGGTTTCCTTGAGTAATGATTAACTTCTGCTTCATAGATAAGTAACCGCTGACACCATTGATCTTTTAAGCTATTGGGGGATTCTTCCCGATGACCACAGGTGTAAAGAGCATCCTTACCATTGATCACTGCACTAATGTACCATGAGCTGTTGATGGAGTAATTATTAGCAGGGGTTCCCTGAGACCCAAAAGTTGTTTCAAGGGTTTCGCAATGTTAAAAAGGGTTGAGAAAGGCTGGTCTACAGATATGCTGTATGAGTTTATGATGTTGTTGTGTTCAGTCAGTATTTGTAGCTTTGGGCCAACAAACCATGTAGGTTTTGTTCTGATGGTCAATACATTTTCACATTCTACAGATGTAATGCCCACAGTCTGCAATAAACAAATAAATAAGGGAGTGACACGTGTTACGACCCTCTTTGAGGGGCAGATACATAAGCTTCTAGAACAGTGGTTCTCAACCTTTTTAAGACCAGGTCCAGCAAACAATTCCACATTCTTCCATGAACCAACATTAAAAAATAAAGAATATTCTCAAACAATAAAAGTATGAGAATGCATAACATGTACTGGAATGCTGTGACTGGGATTGGGTATAATTGTGGGAGATATGGAGGATGTGGAGGGGGTTAGGAGACTACAGTAGACTTAGTGGCCTTGGGGTTAGGAGACTACAGTAGACTTAGAAGCTTGGGGGGGGGGGGGGGGGATGAGGGACACTGTTGGAGGTTGGGTGCACTATGGAACGCCAAAGGCTTTTCCGCAGACTGGGGGGCACTGTGGGAGGCTGTACAGCACTGTGAAGGCTAAGGGCACTATGGGCCCCTAATGGAGGTTGAGAGGCACTATGGGAGCTGGGGGCATTGTGGGAGGTTAAGGGATCTGCAGTTGGCTGGAGGGATCTGCAGTTGGCTGGAAGACACTGTTGGAGGTTGGGGACAATATGCAAGGCCGAAAGCTTTGCAGCAGGCTGGGGGGTACTGTGGGAGGCTGTACAGCACTGTGAAGGCTGAGGGCACTATGGGTCCCTAATGGAGGTTGAGAGGCACTATGGGGGCTGGGGGCATTGTGGAAGGTTAAGGGATCTTCAGTTGGCTGGAGGCTCACAGTTGGCTGGCAGGATCTGCATTTGGCTGGAAGACACTGTTGGAGGTTGGGGACAGTATGCAGGGCTGAAGGCTTTGCAGCAGGCTGGGGGGCATGTGGGAGGCTGTGTAGCACTGTGAAGGCTGAGGGCTTTCTGGGGGCATTATGGGCCCCTAAGGGAGGCTGAGATGCACTACAGGAGCTGGGGGGCATTGTGGGAGGTTAAGGGATCTGCAGTTGGCTGGAGGCTCAGGAGAAGGGAGACCGCAGTCGAGCAGTGAGTCACAGGCCCGTGGCTACGAACCATTGCTCTAGAACAGGGGTCTCCAAACTATGGCCCTCCAGTTGTGCATCATTCCCATCATGCCTAGCAACAGCTGGAGGGCCATAGTTTGGAGATCCCTGCTCCAGAAGACAACCATTGCCCATCTAAAAGTGAAATATCATTTGTGGTTGCTGTTGGCCTTATTCAACGCTGATGGGTTAAGTTTGTGTTTCATATTCCCCAGGTTCATCTTGTGCAGCCTGCATCGGAGTTGTCCCTCCGCGAGGCAGAAGAGAAACTCCAAAGAGAGGAGCGCAGGGAATGGGAGGAAGGTCACATGGATTACATGGGAAGACATTCTTTTGAGAGCATCCAGAAAAAGCTGGACCAGTTTTTACAGTGAAGAGATCATTCTAATTTTTACCGCGGTGCTCTAAAACTTACATTTTTCATTATTTATTATGCAGTGACAGCATTTCATTTTAATCTTTTATTGAGCCCTTTTTTTTTGCTGATTAAACTGGAGCTGAATTGAGCAATGAGAATTCTGAATATTTCACAACTTTCACTCTACTAATGGGATTCTAATATTGGGTGGAGTAAGAGGACTCCGATGATTTCAGTACGTTTGCGATCCTGGTCACATGCTACCTGCTCTTCGCCCTGCAATTTGTAAATTTGTTTGCAGACAGGTACTGCCTTTTAATTATTCGCCATGGTGACAGAACATTTATGTAACAGGTTGTATTTGTTGCCATAGTAACAACTTTTACTGTCACTGAATTGATTACATTAGACTCACTGCCATCATATCTTTGCCATAGTTACTCCTCTCTGAACTGTAATGCTGGACACTTAGGCCTTCAACAAGCCGCCATGGCAACAGCATGGACATAGCAATATGGTGTATCTCCTGAAGTTATTGTCATGGTAACCATAATAAATATTTTCAGTGCCTATAAACTCATGCCATGTGAAGTGGCTCCATGCATTTCCTTCTCGTTTACTACAATTTTTTTTCTCGGTGTAGGTTTTGCATGTTTATACTTGCCAACTGTCCCAAATTTGCCGGGATAGTCCTGCAATGGCTGTCCCAGGTTCTTGGTGTGAGGCAATAGTCCTGTGGTTAGCTGCACCTAAACACTAACAATGTCACCAGACTACCGGGCAGGCGGTTATCCCAGAGGGCGATGATAATTGGCTCACCGCACTCAATCTCTCTCCCTTCTGTATGGGACTATTCCGTTCTACCCAGATTCACTGCCCCCTTACTGAATACGAGCGACTGCGCTCCCTTTCCGAAACGCCTAGCCATCTGTTATCTGCGATTTATCAACTACTCCACGCGTTGAGCAATAATGAGCTCCCTACTTACACAAGGATGTGGTCCAGGGACTTGGGAAGGGAGATCACAATAGCCAACTGGCAGACCTCCTTCCACTTAACCCACAAATCCACTATTTCCTGCTATGCTCAGGAGAAAAACTTTAAGCTTGTGTCTAGATGGTACAGAGATCCTCCTCCTTACATAGAATATTCCCATCTACGCCTGCCAACTGTTGGAGATGTGGATCGGCAGAAGGGACCTACATACACATCTGGTGGGAGTGCAGCAGGATATGACCCATTTGGTCTAAAGTTTTCACTGTATACAATACTTCCCTACTGCCTTCACCTGAAGTGGCATTGCTGTCTGTACTCCCTGGCTCTATTGCCTCACAAAAGAAGAGTCTGCTTCGGTTCTTCCTTTCAGCCGCAAGACAATTGATTCCTCTATTCTGGAAGTCAGACGTGCCTCCTTCTTTGGCTCTGTTGGGTCTCCACGTGAGTGATATGTTGCGGATGGAGGAGATGCTGGCAATGGATAATGACTCCTTTTGAGAAGTTCAAAACTTTGGTATGTCTGGATTGATTTTTCCACTTCCGATGACCTTAAAGCTCTGTTATAAAATATAAATTATAAAGGTTCTCCTTTTTTCTTTTTTTTCTGCCCCCTAGTACAAATGTATACCTGCATGGCCATGAGAAAACGCTCAAGATTCCTTTCTCTCCTTCTCTCTAGTCTTCATTCGGGGACGCTCGTCTCTTTCTTTTCTTTCCTTTCCCTACCTCTTCTTTACTTCCTGCTAATTAACTAACACATGACTACCATTCGATTTCTTTTTCTTCTCTTTCGACCCTCTTAACTGACAAGCCTACATACTGATTTGCTTCGATCTATCCTTGTTTATAGTTTTTGATTATACAAGCCCTAACCGGTTTCGGGGTCTACATATCTATGTCGGGGGAAGAAGATCCCGCACTTGCTGTCAGTACAAGCAGTGGCTGCAGGAGTGGGAACATGTTCCACCCTAAAAATGGGTAGAACACATAACATGTTCCCGATGTTGAACTTCTCTTTTAAGGCTTCTCCTCCATTCCTGTCCTGGTGACAGCTGAAGATTTTCTGATTTCCCATCACTTTTTGTCCTGCTGACAATGGCCACTAGATTAAACCCTTTCACAGTCTATGCAAAACTTTAAACACTTTCAGAATGCTCTAGAAGGCAATCTCTGACTTCCCTATTAATTTCCTGGACACCATATTGCTAGGGGTTCCGTGAGGTCTGGCTCAGTGACCTCCGATCTGATGTGTCTGCATAGTTTTGCATAGTTTTGAGGTTTTCAGTGGTGGCCTGTCCATAGGGGGGCACACGGACACTGCCCCCCCATCCATGCAAGTGTACATATTCGCCAGCACACCATGGATCGACAACTTCCGTCCTAAAGTTTCTTTTAGTAAAAGAGATCACATCACAAAGTTAAGAGCAACGTTTCGGAGCCATGCAGTGCCCCATCGTCAGACATGCCTGACGAAGGGGCCCTGCGTGGCTCCAAAACATTGCACTTATCTTTGTGATGTAATCTCTTTCAATAAAAGAAACCTTAGGATGGAAGTTGTCGATCCATGGTGTGCTGGCGAATATGTACGCTTGCTTGATGTTTCCAGGACCCAACTGGTAATCGCTGCAGCACCCACCATTTTATGAGCCATATTTGCCAGGAACTTGTGCGATAGGAATATTGACCAGACCCCCCATCCATGCGTCTGACCCCCCTAATCTACATGCGGGGTGCCGGACGCATGGATTTTAATGGTGTTTTTTTTTTTTTTTAAGCACATGATTAGAACCTGAGGCTCTAATTGGCTTAAAAAAGGGTGGGCTTGGGGCGCAGAGCACTGTGCCCCAAGCCTACCCACTGTGTGATAATAGCAAATTCATATTTGCTATTGTCTGTCTTCCTGATTCTCCTCCCAGCCATTTAGGAAGCAGTTCCTGAGACCCGATTGGCCAGGCAGTCTTAGGACTTGGTTTGCCGCCTCCCAAAATATTGAGCACTAGCCGCCACTGGTCAACGCCAGTTTTATCCCCTAACATTTCATATAAGTCCATTATATAATGTGCACTGAAAAAAGTAGCATCTCACACCTAATACACCATTATTAACTTTATTACAAGAATAAGACTTCCAAAAAGATCACAGAATTACCACATACAAGTACAAAAAACAACGAGTTGTTTGTAACAGGTCTAGGAGGTGCATTCATCGATGGTAAATCTGACAACATTGTACACTTTCAATATATACAACCTAACAAGTAATGAAGGTTACACGGGGGTGAAAACATTCCATCATATAGTACATTTATGCACATCTACAGCAAGGATTTATCTACATGGAGGAAATGATGGTACTTCCACTGCTTTTAATACTTGACTCTAGGCTGCAAGAGCCATTCTCCGACAAACCAAATCAAGAACAATGGGATAAACATGGATCTTTATTAGCCAAGCCTGTAACATTTATGAATGGACTGCAAAATTGAGTAAAAGAGTGTAACACAGCGGCATAAAACACGTTCGACAGCACGATAAAAGGAAAGTTTAATGCTTCCGAGCATGCGTCGAATTGTTTCCGAGCATGCGTCGGAATTTTGCGTGTCGGAATTGCATACACACGATCGGAAAATTTGATAGGTTTTCCGTCAGAAAAATTAAGAACAGGTTCTCAATCCAAAGTCCGTCGTAAATTCCGACAGAAAAAGACCGATGGGCATACACACGGTTGGAAAATCCGTTGAACAGCTCCCATCGGACTGTTTCCAGTGGAAATTCCGACCGTGTGTACGCCCCATTAGTCTTAAATGATGAAAATGTTGCAGGCTAATAAAGGTCCTTATTTATCCCATTATTCTTCACTTAGTTTGTCTGAGGATGGATGGCTCTTGTCGCTGGGAGTGAAATATTACAGCCCCCCTTAGGTATGAAAAACTGCTGCTGTATCACCTGCCTGAACTTCTACTAACACTCACTGGGGTTGATTTACTAAAACTGGACAGTGCAAAAACTGGTGCAGCTCTGCATAGAAACCAATCATCTTTCAAGTTTCTTTATCCAAGCTTAATTGAACATACTGAAGTTAGAAGCTGATTGGCGACCATGCACAGCTGCACCAGATTTTGCATTCTCCAGTTTTAGTAAATCAACCCCACTACTGTCTTCCAGCTCCTAAGAAAGCATAACAGCACCAAACGCAGTGCTGGTGGTGCCAGTCATGCCTGGCAGAATCTAGGTGCGTCATTCTAACATAAATGTGAAATGTTCCATCATAAACTGAACCTGTAGCCCTAAATGCGCAGCTTTGAAGTGTTGGCAAAAGTCAATACCATTTTTCATCCTGCCTGATCCTCTAATTCCTACTAGGTAAACTTTTCGGTGTTATGCTGCACATACACGATCGGAAATTTGGCCAGCAAAAGACCGATGAGAGCTTTTGGTCGGAAAATGCGACCGTGTGTATGCTCCATCGCACTTTTGCTGGCCGAATTTCCGCCAGCAAAAGATTGAGAACATGTTCTCTATTTTTCGGTCAGGAAAAAGTTCTGATCAGAATTTCCTGATCGTCTAACAATTCCGACACGCAAAATTCCTACGCATGCTCGGAAACAATTTGACGCATGCTTGGAAGCATTGAACTTAATTTTCTTGGCTTGTCGTAGTGTTGTACGCCACCGCGTTCTTGACGGTCAAACTTTTGTGTGACTGTGTGTATGCAAGCCAAGCTTGAGCGGAATTCCATCCAAGATTTTCCTGACGGAAAATCCGCTCGTGTGTACGCGGCATAAGTGTTTTTTTAACATGGAACTCCAGCCAAAAGGTTATTACTTAGCTTGGGGTAGAGTGAAGAAGAGTTTTTAACTATGTTGGATTTTTTTTCTGCCCTGGTGATATGTGTGTATGTGCAGAAATGCTATATGGCCATCTATATGAGCTTGCTGCTCATCCTATTCCTTAACCATCCGTAACGTTATGAAGTTGCCTCCCCCTACTCCGCTTTTCTGGGAAGGCTTTCCACAAGGTTAACCCAAAAGAGAATTTTTGAGGTCAGGTACTAATGTTGCATGAGAAGACCTGATTCACAGTTGGTGTTACAATTTATCACAAAGGTGTTCAGTAGGGTTGCGGACGGTCAGGGCTCTGTGCAGCACACTCAAGTTCCTCCACTCCAAACTATGTCTTTAAAGAGCTGGCTTTGTGCACAGAGACACAGTCATGCTAGAATAGAAAAGGGTCTTCCACAAACTGTTCCCGTAAGCTTGGATAAAATGACTTTGCATGCTCTAGTATTAAATTTTACCCTCTACTGGAAATGCCATGTCAAGAATTTACTTGTACTCTGCTTGCTGTGTCCACCTGTTGCATTTGTTGCTGTTCCTGCTGTCCACCCATGGACCTGCAGACTGCTTGAGTCATGTCTGGCTCACTGCACTCCAGGTCCCTTTCCTGCGTTCTGGCACAAGTGTACCTACCCTATTTATCTGTTTAGGTGGGCGGTGACCATGACCTATCCATGCTGTTGCCTGCCAAGGTGTGATCCTGATATCTTTTATCTTTGTCTCAGTCTCCATGTCAGTCCTTGGTCTTGTTATCCTGTCCCTGAAGCATTCCTAGTCCAAATCCTGGTACTCTTGTCTCCCATTTAGTTTTCACTCCTGATTCATGTCTAGTTTAAATCCCTGTGCTCTGCTTTGCCTGCTATTCTTGACCTGCTGGACTGCTAAATTGGACCACCCACCTGCATAACTTACTCGTACACCCTTGCCTTTGGTAATGACTACATCCCTGATCAACCCATTGGCCACCTCGATTACTCCAGTTCTTAGCTCACTTTCTTTGGGAATGACCTCCTGTTAAGGTCTGATAATCTGGTGCTTCTGGTTCTGACTGTTAAATCCTGGGGGCACCCAAGTACCAGCGATGTACATAATGCATCCTCCAACGTTGGCTGCTAAAGGAGACACACATCAAAACTGTGGTCTTCAGACCTCAACAGCGACCCAACTCTTACACACCAGAACTCCATAAATTAGGGGGATTCCACTTATACTTTTGGTCATATAGTGTACATAAATGTATACATCAAATACGTGGACTCATTCCTGGTTTACCTAATTGGATGAAGGAAGGCCAGCAAGTGATGTATTGTTCTCCAGAGGTTCCATCTACTGTACATTACAGTTCAAGAAAGACAACATACAGAAATGATATGTACAAAACACTGAGACTGATTTTATAAAAGCTGAAGCCAAGGTGTAGTTGTTGACCATAGTACAGTAAACCCCCCTCCATCGCGGGGGGTTACCTTCCTGGACCCGCGAAAAGTGAAAAACCGCGAAATAGAGAGACCCTATTTAAATACACCCTAGGCATGTTTCGTTTGGGTGGCATCCTTGCGGCTATCCTTGCTTGTGGTTGGCAAAGTTACCGCCCCCTCTAACGTCACCACTCTCGGTGTGGTCCACGAGCGAGGCATGCGTTCCACCGCAGCCTCGCTCTGATTCACCGCTACATAACTGCAAAATGGTGAAATATTACCGCAATATCATAATAACAGGTCCTAATTAAAATAGCGCGATATATCGGGAACGCAAAAACTGAACTGCGTTAGAGCGGGGGTTTACTGTAACTAGTCAGTTGCTCTGGATAAAATTTCCACTTTTTTTTCTATTTTCATTTACTTTCCTAAATGATCTATATCAGTGTTCCAGAATAGTGCTTGCCTTCCACCATAGGGAATGACATACTACTGTATTTGCATAAGTATGAATCCAGACTAGTAATTGCTTCCCAACTAGTCACAATTTGCTCACTACTCAAAAAATATAAGAACTTATTTTACATGATATTTTACATATATAAATTCGTAAAGTTAATTATGAAGAACAGGACCAAATACTGTAATACAAATGAGGGAACTGCAGCATGAATCAAATCTTTATATTCTGACCTTTTATTTTTGTTGTAAGTTATTAAAGGGCAAAGACAGGTGTTTTAGGAGGCCCTCTGGGCCTTTTCTATATCTGGCCCAGCTGGAAGACCCTCTTACCGCTATTTATAGACTACATGAAGCCTTCAAGCAGCCATCTGCAACCTATCCAGATTCAGCAAAACCACTAAGCGCAACCGAATGCAGAAGGGGCTTAGACAACATCTTTTCTTGCCTAAATGCCTTTCGATTTCTCATTCCACTTCTATAAAAAATATCAGTATTAAACTATTATTAAATTATACATACAATTATATGCAGTCTGAGTAACCAATAGTCAGATTTCACTTTTAATTGAATTGATTACTGGAAGGTGAATTTTGATTGGCTGTATTAGGATACTGCACACTCTTTCCCTGGATAATCCTTTACATGGGCACTAATGGGCGGTGCAGTACCGCATTTGGCCAGAGGTGCGGGGGCGCCGGGGACACCCAGAATGGTTCGGAGCCGTTCGGAAATACTTAGAAACACTCCCGAGTGTTTCAGAGGCTTTCTCAGTTCAGCCGAGCTGTCCCCGAGTATTTCGAGGCTCTCCGGCGCCCCCCACCTCTGGCCACATGCGGTATTGCATGTAATAGAAGTCAATGCAAAACAAATTATCTTCGTTTCCAATGACTTCTATGGGCAAACTCGCTTTGATATGCGAGTGCTTTGGATTGCAAGCATTCTCCTGGAACGGATTATGCTTGTAATTCAAGGTTCCACTGTACATGAATTTGACTTGCTATTAACCTTCTTGAAATCTTCTGCACAACAGATCTTAGATTGGTAGTGGGAGGAGCAGCACCAACAGCCAATCAATTGTGCCGCAGTGGAGTTGTACAAGTAGCTTACTGACAGGAGGAGAAAGCAGCATGAACACTGGTATGTGCTCTTTAGTCTGCTGTCTTTAGTCTTAGCTGTCCAATGACAGGTTAGGGGCGGGGCGGTGACCTGACTGTATTGATTAACTGCAGCAGGAAAAAAGTCAAGTCCATCGGTTTAGCTTTGCTGTCTGGGAGAGCTGTATAAACCTCAGGACCAGCTTGACAGAAGTACATGTTCTTTGTAAGGGTAAATCAGGGCCATCTTTAAACGTGGGGCAAAAGGGGCAGCTGCCCCGCTCCCAGTTATTGTTGTTGGGCCCAAAGGAGCTGCCCCTCGAGCCCGCACTGCCAGAAAATAGTTAAGTGGATTCGGGAGGGACCATTAACGAGTGAGGGAGCCAACCAGCGGGTCCGGCAGACTCTATGTCTGTCAGCCACCCGTGATCGCTCCAGAAACAGGCAGAAAGGGGATCTGTCAGTGTAAACAAACAGATCCCTGTTCTGTCAGGAAAGAAGACAGATTGTCTGTTCTTAGTGATTAGGAACAACGATCTCTCTCCTCCTCTAGTCAGCCCAGCCCCCATACAGTTAGCAACACCTCCCAGGGAACACACTTAACCCCTTGATCGCCCCCTAGTGTTAACCCCTTTCCTGCCAGTGACATTTATACAGCAATCAGTGTCTATTTTTAGCTCTGATTGCTGTACCAATGTCAATGGTCCCAGAAAGTGTCAAAAGTGTCCGATCTGTCGCAGTCCCGCTAAAAATTGCAGATCACCGCCAGTAGTAAAAAAAAAACAATAATAATAAAAATGCCATAAATCTATCTATAAATCATAGTTTGTAGAAGCTATAACTCTCAATATACGCTTATTGCGATTTTTTTTTTTTACCAAAAATATGTAGCAGAATACATATTGGCCTAAACTGAGAAAGAAGTTAGTTTATTTTTTGGGGGGATATTTATTATAGCAAAAAGTAAAAAATATTGTTTTTTTTTTTCAAAAATTGTCACTCTTTTTTTGTTTATAGCGCAAAAAATGCAAAACCGCAGAGGTGATCAAATACCACCAAAAGAAAGCTCTATTTGTGGGAGAAAAATGACATAAACTTTGTTTGGGTACAACGTCGCACGACCACACAATTGTCAGTTAAAGCGACGCAGTGCCGAATCGCAAAAAATGGCCCGGTCATTAAGGGGGGCAAATCCTTCCGGTCCTTAAGTGGTTAAACAGTTCCAATATATGTATTTCAGCTGTGTACTTAGAAGTTTGTCTGGAGTTCCGCTTTAAATCAATTTACCCTTTAATTGAAAATAAATAATTTTCTCCAAACACAACATCTGACAATGAATTATACTTTTTTTTTTTTTGCTTTTCTTATGAGTATCTATCTAAAAATTCGAAAAGACATTGTCACTACACAGTGTACGTGACGGGAAAGTCTATTTCAATGGGTGACAGGTGGGCCTGGGAAGAGTAGGATGGGGGGATATAATTCTGCATATTGGGAATATGGGAGTACAATGGCTGCCAATATGAGGCTGTCAGAGATTTGCAGTTACAGTACCACCCGAACAGGAGAGCAGCTGTGAAAAACATCCCGCCAGAGCTCCCTAAAGCGACAAAGACGGCGATATCATAGGTGAAATACGGTCCATACTTGCTGTTCAAAATGCTGTTATAGAGTATTACCCAGATAGATGGAGTGGCACTCATCACTCCCGCCAAGCAGAACAACATGCCTGCCACAAGGTGGCATCCGGCACTGTTGACCAGGCACTTGGCCAGCTTAAGACTCGGCATGTTGGTGCTGAAGGTGGTGTTACAGATCCCGGTCAGGCACAGGACAAGGGCCGAGGCGGCAGTCAAAATGCTGAAAGGGAGTGCAAACTGCAGGATGCGGATGTCAAGCTGGTCCACGCTGGCGTACCAGTCCCGGTCGTAGATCATGCACTCCCTGCTCCACTCTAAGCGAGTGCACTTTACCCATAATCCCATGCTCACTGTCAGATTCTTCTCGTTCCTGTTGAAGGTGTACAGCTTCATCTGTCTCCATTGGGGAAGAAGAGTGGCAGCAAACAGTCCCGAGACGGAGGCCGTACCGCAGACAAAGGCAAGCAGAGTAATAGCGTGTACCTCCTGGCAGCCCATTAGAACCTTCGGGAATTACTGAAAATAAAAAAAATTTAAATAAAATCTGACCAATTTATAATTATTTAGTCATGTCGCTAAAAGAGTCATGTTACAATTCAACTTCAGCAATTTTTTATTTTTTTCAATTTTGGATAGCGTTGGCAAGAGTTCAAATTTATGCCAGGTTTCTATTTTAACCTGAACCAAAAAAAAGAGTGCAAATTAGACATTCTTGGAGTCCAAAAATGTTTTAATAATTCCACAAATGACAATAGGAGAAGAACAAGGCAGCCGACACATTTTGGGTCCAAAACCCCCCTTCATCAGGGCTTTAGCACTTGTTAGAATGTTTTTAGGAAGATCTGTCCCTGACACAGGCTTTCACTTACTGATCACCCTCCTGGTCTAGATCTGTGGTCTCCAAACTGTAGCCCGGGGGCCAGATGAAGCCCTTTGCTTGCCTTTATCTGGCCCTTGGGGCAGTATTTCTCCCACTGACATTAACAAGAGGGCATAATTGCTGCCACTGACACCAACAGTGGAGCACTTATTCCTCCCAATAACACCCAACGATGGGGCACTATTCCTTCCAATAACGCCAACGATGGGGCACTATTCCTCCCAATAACACCACTAATGGGGTACTATTCCTCTTACTGACAACAATGATGGGGCACTATTCCTCTGACACCAATGATTGTTAACTTCCACCAACACCAGGACATTTACTACTCCCACTGACCACAGTCCAGCCCCTCTAAAGTCTGGAGAGTAAATTGGCCCTATTTCCAGAAAGTTTGGAGACCCCTAGTCTACATCAATGGTCTCCAAACTGCGGCCCAGGGGCCAGGTGTGGCCCTTTGCTTGCCTTTATCCGGCCTTTGGGGCACTATTCCTCCCACTGATACCAGACACTATTACTGACACCAACAACAAGGTACCATTTATCCCACTTACATCAATAATGGGGCACCATCTTTCCCTATGATACCAATGATAGGGTGCTATTCCTCCCCCTAATACCAAATGTGGCGATGTTTACTCTCACTGATGCCAAGAAAATTTCCACTTCTGATGGCCACAGCCCCCCCCCCCCCCCTAAAGTCTGGAGAACAATAAACTGGCCCTTTGTTTAGAAAGTTTGGAGACCCCTGGTCTACATTAATAAATCTTATAAACATTCTGACAAGTGCTAAAGCCCTGATGAAGGGGGGTTGTTGACTCCAAAACGTGTTGGATACCTTTTTCTTCTTCTGTTGTCATTTTTGGATTTGGCAAAACACTTCTGAACTTCAAGGATGTCTGTTTGGAACTCCTTCTGTATCAAATACATAAATAGACTTCTGGAATTGGAACCCCTATCTCTGGGAGAACCCACAATTTGTGAAGAGCTGCTGAACTCAAGCTATTTGGCTTAATTAAAGGCATCTTATCCTATTAGCTGCAGATATACACATCCAGTGCCTTGCTTACTCGGCATGTAAAATGTATTTTTATGCCTGTGGGGGTCATGGGAGAGATCTACCTTTACTTCCTGTGACCATGTGTTCTAAACGTTCCTTACTCCCTACGTGTTTGTTTTTGTCTTCCCATTAAAGATACTTTCCAATCACTTCCTGGCCTTTCAGGAAGTGCAGAGTAAATCTCCCCAACAGGGACAAAAGAACCAATCAAAACCTGGACAATGAATGTATTTCCATTTCTTATTCCATCACACATCCAAAGTAATAGGGATTATTCTTGATTTTAGGATAGTGGATGGATCCATGCGCATTACTTTTTGGCCCCTTTGGCCAAATGTACATATTCCAACCCGTGGGTTTACAGCACAATCAGTGGTGGCCCGTTCATAGGGGGCACATGGGCGCTGCCCCCCCCCCCCCCTCCAGGAAGTCGCCAAATACTGGCTCTATTAAAAAAAATACAAAAAAAGGTCCTTAAGTGCACTGTGTTCGGACGCTGGACACAGTGCGACGCCGGACAAAGTGCACTTATGGGAAGCGCCACGTCTATGCAATCACAAGATTGGGAGGGGTCAAAAAGGAAGGGTGGGTTCTGGCACAGAAATCGTGGTACTTATCTCCTTTTATTATGCGGGTAAGTTTTATCACGTTTAGCCCGCCTTGTGGTGCTTTCTGAAGCACAGTGTAGCTTCCGCCTGGCGCCTGTAGTATCTATTACTACGGCCGGGAGGTTTGATTGACATCTCAGTTTGATGTCACTTCCTGTTTCTCTCTCCCAATGCGCCTGGGAGAGAAGAAACAGGAAGTATGAGAGGACGGACCTCTCCATTGGCGCTGTGGAGGGAGACACCGCTGGAGAGGACAACACACAACCAATTAAGTACATGTGCTGCATTTGGGGGACACAGGCATGGCCGAATATGGTGGACACAGGCATGGCTGCATTTGGGGGACACAGGCATGGCCGAATTTAAGGGACACAGGCATGGCTGCATTTGGGGGACACAGGCATTGCTGCATTTGGGGGACACAGGCTGCATTTGGTGGGACACAGGCTGCATGTAAGGATGGACTCCGCTGGGGACACCTGATGGCATATGGTGGCAGGCGACGTGGCTAGTGACATGCTCAAGGCTCCCACTGATTCTGCATTATGGTGAGTTGAATGATTTAATTTTATATTACAATGTAATAATAGAAATAATGTGCTTCAATTATCCTGACACCATAACAACCATGATTGAGGCGCTAACACCAGGTGTTTGGAATAAATATCTTTATCTGCTGATTGTTAAACTTTCTAGAATACACATATTTCTATTGTTGTGTAGGTTCTGGGCCTGTTGTCCCTCCATCCCTCATCCATCTCAATCGCTAACCACACCACCTTAGAACTACGCCCACTATTTCGCTGAAACCACACCCATTTTCACCAAGTGGGAGGGGTCAAAAAGGAAGAGTGGGTTCTGCCGCCCCCCCCCATCCTAAAACGTCACCAGCCGCCACTGAGCACAGTACAGCCTATACTATAGAGCTATTTATTCCAATATGCATACAGCTGTTTCAGGTTTTTTTTGGCCATCAACAGTGCAGTGCATGGAAACAATGTCTTGTAGGCAGCAATAAAGCAGACCGAACGCAAAAATCAGTTCCTGGTTAAGGAGATTATCTCCTTTATATATGAGGATAAGTAGCTTTATCAAAGCTGTCCTGGTGTGAAAAACCTTGGAGGCACCAGCTGCATGACCTCCTAGTTGGAGATGACGGCTCTCTTATGCCAAAAAGCATGGTAAAGACAAGTGGCCTTCATCCTGTTGTTGCATTTTAAATGTGGAGCACAAAACTGAAGCTGGCCAGACCAGACACCAATATATTTATTTCATTTAGCCTGCAGGCTTTAACTGATTTGCTGTTTGCGGTGCTTCCCCATGTGCTTGCGTGTCTAGGTACATGTCAGGTAAACTTGGCTGTGAAAGCGAGGCATCGCGATCGCGGCATGTAAACACTTCTGTCTGCTGCCTATAGCAGCTTAACCCATTCCTGCCTGCGCTATAGCTGAAAGACAGCTACAGCACGGGCTTACATTGCTGGGAGGGAATCCATTGACGTCCTCCCGTGATCGCGCTGCCCACGCAACCCTGGCGGCACGTGGGTGGAACGCTCTATGAAGGCTTAGAACACAGCTGATCACAGATTGGGGTAAGGGGCCAATCACAGCGCCCCTTTTACCATGTTTTTAGCTGTGTCCAATCACACTTGCCAGTTATTCCTTTCCTCACGCTGACAGCATGATGAGAGGAGAGCTGATAACCGGCTTGTGTGAAAGGGACATCTACACTGATAATCAGCACCCGGATTTTCAGTGCAGTCCCAAAAGTGCCCAGCAGTGCTGCCAATCAGTGCCCCCCATCAGTGCCACCTATCAGTGCAGCCTCATCAGTTCCCATCAGCACAGCCTCATCAGTGCTGCCTCATCAATGCCCATCAGCACTGCCTCCTTGGTTCCCATCAGTGCTGCCTCATCAGTGCCCATCAGCTCTGCTTCATTAGTTCCCATCAGTGCCCATCAGTGCAGCCTCATCAGTTCCCATCAGCGCTGCCTCATTAGTTCCCATCAGTGCCCATCAGCGCAGCCTCATCAGTGCCCATCAGCACAGCCTCATCTGTTCCCATCAGTGCTGCCTCATCAGTGCCCATCAGCGCTGCCTCATTAGTTCCCATGAGTGCAGCCTCATCAGTACCCATCAGTGCTACCTCATTAGTGCTGCCTCATCAGTTCCCATCAGTGCTGCCTCAGCAGTGCCCATCAGGGCAGTCTCATAAGTGCTGCCTCATTAGTTCCCATCAATGCCATCTCATCAGTTCCCATCAGTCCTGCCTCATCAGCGCAGCCTCATCATTGCCCATCAGTAAAAGAGAAAATGTACCTATTTGCAAAATTTTTTTTTCAAAATTTCTGGTCTTTTTTTACTTTGTTTGGTAACCAAGCAGTGATTAAATACCACCAAAAGAACACTCTATTTGTGTGAAAAAAATTATAAAAATGTCGTATGGATACAGTGTAGCATGACCGTGCATTCAAAGTGCAACAGCGCTGATAGCTGAAAAATATGGCTGGGCAGGAAGGGAATAAAAGTGCACAGTTGAGCAGCATTTTTTCTCCGGCAATATGAAATGGGAGGCGGTTTTCAGGTGCTATTTAGAGGCTTTTTCTAGCGCTATAACGCCTGAGAACGTTTTCAGGCATTTTAGCACTAGAAATAACACCTGTAAAGTGCCTGAAATTTGCCTCCCATTCATTTCAGTGTGACTTTTCACACTGGGGTGGTGCGCTTGGAAAAGTTGTTAGGAAAAGTCCTGCATGCAGCATCTTTGGGCGGTTTGGGGGCGGTGTATACAAAGCTCCCAAAACGCCCCTGCCCATTGCAATAAATGGCTGACGCCTGAAAATCGCTTCGGAAACGCTGCAACACGGGCATTTTTAACCTCTTCTTTGGGGTTAAAGGCTAGTGGCCAAAAAGTGCTGCTTAAACAGCGTTAAAGTGCCGCGAAAACGAGCGCTCTTTAGCGCTAATGCACGGGCGGCCCCAGTGTGAAAGGGGTCTTATTGTTAAAGCTTATTTGAACAAGCTGAACTTAAGCCTCATACACACGATCAGATTTTCGACGACGTTTTTTTGTTGCATGCTAGTCTAATGTCGAAAGTGAAGAGGTTACTCACCATACGAAAATTTTTCGTACGACAGAATACAACGTCAGAAGTGACGTCATGTGTTGAATCGTTTTGTATGTATTCTTTCGTTTCTGAGCACGCCTAGTCTTGCTCTTGCGATTTTTTGTTTTTTTTGGATGAAAACCGTACTAATTAAACGAAAATCGGACGTTGAGTTCACGTACGACAAAAATGATATAGCCTGCACATCAGGATTTTTTCGCCACCCGAAAAGTCAGAATCAACTGTCGAATGGACCATACTAACGGTAAGATTACCGGACGGTCGGGCAAATTCCTGGATCGTGTGTACAGGGCTTTAGAAGCTGATTGGTTACTAGGCACAGCTGCGCCCGAGTCTGTGTGCACCAGATTTAGCAAATCTCCCCCATAATCTTCTAATAAATACAACCTCTATAACAGTGATGGCGAACCTTGGCACCCCAGATGTTTTGGAACTACATTTCCCATGATGCTCATGCACTCTGCAGTGTAGTGGAGCATCATGGGAAATGTAGTTCCAAAACATCTGGGGGGCCGAGGTTTTACCATCACTGCTCTATATTGGATCAGAAGCAAATAGACAACCACAGCAACTCTACAATGTAATTGTGACTCACCGGCTCTCAATTCCTTCAGCCAATGTACATCCGGTAATAGGAATCCCTCCACCTTGAGCAGAAAGGGCTCCTTGATGCAGCAAATACACCAATTAATGTTTCCCAAAATTAGATGCCGGAATTCTATTGACAATCCGCGAGACGTAATTAATGAGCTTCCAGCAGCGAGCGCAGCATCCAATCTCTGCAGGGCTGGGAGCACCAGCTGGGGCTCAGTGACATCCTATACAATGTTATTCTGCATCTCATCCTGGAGATAGAGAGAGAGGGAGAGGGAGCGTGTCACCTACCACCCACACAGGCGCAGGCTGGGGGCTCAGGACTGCAGACGCTGCTCCTCTATGTCACACTGCACATGCCTAACATCCCGCAGAAAAGGATTCTGGGAGATCAGGAACCCTCCATGCAGATGTAGTAAATCTCTTTCCAAGGAGACTGCAAATCCCAGAATCCTCTCTGCTTCTGCATATAGATCAAGTGATGCAGATGTTGAGGGCTGGGTGCTGTAAACACAGAAAACGCATGTAATAATCCTAGAAAATCCAAACAAATATGACTGCTAATAAATAATTATACAAATAAATAGAAATGTTTATAAACATATATGTTTACAAAATGTTATATAAAATAATGTTCATGTTAAGATGATTAGCGAAAATAGAAAAAAACTACAAAAACTTTTTAAAAATATGTGATAAAATTATTAATAGCATAAAAAAATGCTAACAAATACATGTTAAAATAATTAGGAAAGACGAAAAAATATATAATATTACAAAAAATGTAAATGAATATAAAATACATGTTAAAAATGTAGAATAAGGGTTTAATTGTTTAGCAGCAATAAAAAAAATACAAATGTTTACAAATGTTAAAATGATTAGCCAAAATAAAAAATAATAGTACAAAAAAATGTAAATGAGTATAAAATACATGTTGATTGATTAGCAAAAACAGAAAAAAAATTATAATAAATAACATGTAAATGTATAAAAGATATTGTACATGTTAAAGTTATTAGCAAACTAGAAAACAAATAAATTTTTTTAAAAATATGTGTTAAAATGATTAAAAGCTAAAAAAAAGAAAAACATGCTTATAAATACATGTTAAAATGATTAGGAAAGACAGAAAAAAAATGATATTACAAAAACATGTAAATGAGTATAAAATATGTGTTAAATGATTAGCAAATATAGAAAACACAATAATACAAAAAAATTGAAATGGGTATAAAATAATGTACATGTTACGATAGTTAGCAAAAATAGAAAAAAAATAATACAAAAAAAAGTTTTAAATATGTGTTAAAATGATTAAAAGCTAAAAAAAACAAATGTTTACAAATACATGTTAAAATTATTAAAAATAATAATACAAAAAATTGAAATGGGTATAAAATAATGTTCATGTTAAGAAAAAAATACAAATGTTTACAAATACATGCTAAAATAATTAGCAAAAATAAAAAATAAATTACAAAAAAATTTAAAGGAGTATAAAATACGTGTTAAATGATTAGCAAAAATAGAAAAAATAATAATAGAAAATATGTAAATGAATAAAAAATATTGTACATGTTAAAATTATTAGCAAAATGGAAAACAAATAATATTACAAAAAAATATAAATGAGTATAAAATACGTGTTAAATGATTAGCAAATATAGAAAACACAATAATACAAAAAATATAAATGATTATAAAATAATGTACATGTTAAGATAGTTATCAAAAATAGAAAAAAAAATAATAATACAAATTTTTTTTAAATATGTGTTCAAATGATTAAAAGCTAAAAAAAAATAAAAATGCTTACAGATACATGTTAAAATGATTAGGAAAGACAGAAAAAAATAATATAACAAAAAATGTAGAATAAGGGTTAAAATGTATATCAGCAATAAAATAAATATTACAAAAAATTGAAATGAGTATAAAATAATGTTAGGATGATTAGCAAAAATAGAAATAATACAGATAGAATAATATTTTTTTTTTAAAAAATATGTGTTAAAATGATTAAAAGCTAAAAAACAAAAAAAAAACATGCTTATAAATACATGTTAAAATGATTGGGAAAGACAGAAAAAAATGATATTACAAAAACATGTAAATGAGTATAAAATACATGTTAAATGATAAGCAAAAATAGAAAAAAAATACAAAGATATGTATAATAAGGGTTAAAATGTTTAGCAGCAATAAAAAAAAATACAAATATTTACAAGTAGCAAAAAAAAAAATAATATTACAAAAAAAAATGTAAATGAGTATAAAATACACGTTGAATGATTAGCAAAAATTATAAAAAAATTATAATAAAAAACATGTAAATGAATAAAAGATATTGTACATGTTAAAGTTATTAGCAAACTAGAAAACAAATAACATTACAAAAAAATATAAATGAGTATAAAATATGTGTTACATGATTAGCAAAAAGAGAACAAAATAATAATACAAAAAATGTAAGTGAGTATAAAATACTGTACATGTTAAAATGATTAGCAGCAATAAAAAATAGAAATGTTTATAAATGTATGTCAAAATGATTAGCATGAATAGAAAAAAAGTAAACGTACAACCAAAATTTGTATAAAATACGTGTTAAAAGGATTAGCAACAATGCAAAAAAATAATAACACAAACAATATATCTGAAAACTTTTATAAAATACACATTAAATTAGCAACAATAAAAACTAATAGTAATATACACTTTTTAAATGTTTATAAAAAAAAAATTTTTAGCAACAATTAAAAAATAAAATAGCAAAATGAATAAAAAAAAAAAAAAAATATTTATAACATACTGTAGATGTTAAAATGAGCATGTTAATGCTGAAGTGGTTGGAACTCCCATTTTCAAAAAGAAACATTTGCTCCCAGTCTTACAGAAGAGGATCTGAGCGGGGCAAACAAACAATACCGTGTCCCGTGTCGTGTTGCTGAATCCTAACATAACATTGGTTGTCAAGTATTTTTCCTCTTTTAAGCCAAAGAAGCAGCGGTCAGACAGCTGGCATTTTTAGAAGAGTGTCACCGATGGAAAGTGACAAGTTTCTTTTATAACAATTTTCTTCAATGAGGAGCTGCCATTGCTGACTTCCTGAGAATACATGGTTGCTCAGCTGTGGCCGGTATCCAAGGTCCTGAGCCACAGACCTGGAAGAAGCATTGCAATTATCTCTATACTTGTTATGGGTCAATCACTCAAAGTGCTGAAGATAAAGCATCAGCACAGCTGCTGAGCAATTAGCGTTTTCAGAGGGAAAGGTCAGCAATTTCAGTCTATCTCCAGGTTTTACAGACTTGCTGTTTCATATCCCTGTTATGTTATTCAACATAGAGATTTATAAAGATCTGGTGAAATACTGAATAGTTGCTAAGGTATGGTATCAGCCACACACATTACTTTTAGCAAGTTGGCTGACTTGCATTGTGAAAAGGTGCTTCACTATAAAGAACCTGAAAGAATTTGGACATTACCAGTACCAGCGAGGAACGTCCACATAGAATTTTATATATATATATATATATATATATATATATACATTTTATTTATTTTATTTATTTATTTATTTATTTATTTATTTTATTTTAATTATTTATTTTTATTTACTGCAAAATATATAAAAAAAAGACAGATAGAAACATAAGCTCCTGTTCAATTGGCCTATTACTAAGCCGCCATTATATTAGAAGTACACCAAAGAGGACATACTAATCAAACCATTGTACTTTGTAGAGACGTTGTAAGAGGCCGACAGGTTTTGCCTATTAGCTTCCTCAGGGCCTCATAATCTTGACACAGATAGCAGAGTGGTCTAGCCAAAAAAAGAAGGTACAGTAAATAGCATAGAATACATACAACATAATAATAATATCCAGTTGTGCTCAGAAGTTTACTTGCAGAATTTATGATTTCTTGGCCATATTTTTGAGAATATGAATGATATCACAAAAACTTTTCTTTCACTCATGGTTAGTGTTTGTCAGAAGCAATTTATTATCAATCAACGGTTTTTTCACTTTTTAAATCATAATGAAAACAGAAACTACCCAAATTACCCTGATCAAAAGTTTACATACCCCAGTTCTTAATACAGTGTATTGCCCCCCTTTAACATCAATGACAGCTTGAAGTCTTTTGTGGTATTTGTGGATGAGGCTCTTTATCTTCTCAGATGGTAATGCTGCCCATTCCTCTTGGCACAAAGCCTCCAGTTCCTGTAAATTCTTGGGCTGTTTTGCATGAACTGCACATTTGAGATCTTCCCAGAGTGACTCAATGATATTGAGGTCAGGAGACTGAGATGGCCACTCCAAAACCTTCACTTTATTCTGCTGTAGCCAATTACAGGTCGACTTGGCCTTATGTTTTGGATCATTGTCATGTTGGAATGTCCAAGTACGTCCCATGCACAGCTTCCTGGCTGATGAATGCAAATGTTCCTCCAGTATTATACTGCATTCATCTTGCCAACAATTTTGACCAAATTTCCTGTGCCTTTGTAGCTCACACTTACACTAACATCAGCGATCCACCTTCGTGTTTCACATTAGGAATGGTGTACCTTTCATCATAGGCCTTGTTGACTCCTCTCCAAATGAAGCATTTATGGTTGTGGCCAAAAGGCTCAATTTTGCTCTCATCACTCCAAATGACTTTGTGCCAGAAGGTTGGAGGCTTGTCTCTGTGCTGTTTGGCGTATTGTAAGTGGGATACTTTGTGGCATTTGTGTAGTAATGGCTTTCTTCTGGTGACTCGACCATGCAGCCCATTTTCTTCAAGTGCCTCCTAATTGTGCATCTTGAAACACCAAAGAGTCCTATATTTCACCTGAAGTTATTTGAATATCCCCAACAATTTTCCTGGCAGTTGTGGCTGAAATTTTAGTTGGTCTACCTGACCGTGGTTTGGTTTCAACAGAACCCCTCATTTTACACTTCTTGATTGGAGTTTGAACACTGCTGATTGGTATTCTCAATTCCTTGGATATCTTTTTTTATATCCCTTTCCCATTTTATACAGTTTAACTACCTTTTCCCGCAGATCCTTTGACAATTCTTTTGCTTTCCCCATGACCCAGAATCCAGAAACGTCAGTGCAGCACTGGATGAAAGATGCAAGGGTCCAGTTATGACTATAGCCTTATAGGCTGAAACGCGTCAACTGACTTAATCTGTGTTTGTTCTATGTGGCTATTCAATAAAATTACGACATTTTAAGAGCAACAACTGAAGTGCGGATCATTTTTTCTACACAACTATCAATGCCCCCCCTCATGTCAGGGTACTAGGTGTAATCCTAGACTCTGGCCTGTACTTTCAGCCCCAAATTCAATCACCGACCTAAATCTTGTAGGCTTCACCTCCGTAATATCTTCAAAATACACCCCAAACCACCAAGCTACACACTCACTCCCTGGTAATCTCTCACCTTGGCTATTGTAACTCTTTTCTCACAGCCTGTCCCCACTTAAAGTGGGGTGCCCCCTAAAAAATTTTTTTTAAAAGTCAGCAGCTACAAATACTGCAGCTGCTGACTTTAATAATCGGACACTTACCTGTCCCAGGGTCCAGCGATGCGGGGGAACGAAACCCCTACCTCGTTCCCCACTCCGCTCACGGCGCCGGCCTTCTTACTGTGGACACCCGGCTGTGGCTTCACAGCCGGGCACCCACTGCGCATGCTCGAGCGGCGCCGCGCGTCGTGATACGACGCTCAGTCACCTGGGACACGTGACAGGTCCCAGATGACTGTGCGGCGCCGAGGGGAAGTGATGTCAGTGCCCGGGCACTGAAGGTGGCAGACTACGAGGGACCCCCTAGTAACAGGCATTTAGAGGTGAGTAAAAAAAGAAATGTTTCCAATTTTTTTTTTTATGACTTTTAAGCAATTATTTTTTTTTTGGTGGCAACACCACTTTAAGTCTATCATGAATGGTGCTTCCAGACTCATCCACCTTACCAACAGCTCAGTGTCCTCCACCTCTCTCTGCCGATCCCTCCACTGGCTTCCAATTGCCCCATAAATATAATTCAAAATGCTAACAATATTATGGTTGCCACCTCATCCCTTTAAACTCAAACACATATTAATTACACAGGTTCTGTGGCTGATTAAGGTGGTAATTAAACTCACTTGTTGCCTTATCTGCATTTAATTAGCCTCAGAACCTGTGTAATTCAAATGTGTTCAGGTTTAAAGGGATGAGGTGGCAACTCTAAACAATATATAAGCCGAGCTAAGCTACATCACCAATCTTGTCTAGATACTGTATATCATCCAAACTGTCCTGTCCACTCCTCCCAAGACCACCTGCTCTATAGCTTCTTTTCTCCTTCTCCCATGCTCGCCTCCATGACTTCTCCAGAGCCTCTTACATCCTCGTGAACTCCCTCCCCAATCTGTCTAGCTATCGCCTACTCTGTCCACCTTTTAAGCCATTCTTGAAAAGTCATCTCTACAAGGAAGCCTATCCTGCCCTTAGCAAAAACTGAACTTCTAATGTTCCATCAGCTCATCCCTCTCACAGTTATTACCTTTTGTACCACTTGCCCCTCCCTATTAGATTGTAAGCTCTCAGGAGCAGGGCACTCCTAAAGCCGGCCATAGAAGGTTTAAATCTCTGCTGGTTCAGCAGGAACCAACAGAAATTCAAACTATGTATGGGGCAGGCTGAATGTACCCAAGTTGAGTGATCGATCAACTACAGCCAGCTTGTTGGATTTTACATGTGATTATTGCTAGCGGCTGTTCTAGCCGCTAGAAATAATCACTGTGTTCTCCCAGCGGGGACGGCTGAGCAGAGTTTTCCCCATCAGTGTCCCCAGCAGAGTTTTTCCCCATCAGTGTCCCCAGAAGAGTTTTCCCCATCAGTGTCCCCAGCAGAGTTTTCCCCATCAGTGCCCCCAGCAGAGTTTTCCCCATCAGTGCCCCCAGCAGAGTTTTCTCCATCAGTGCCCCCAGCAGAGTTTTCCCCATCAGTGCCCCCAGCAGAGTTTTCCCCATCAGTGCCCCCAGCAGAGTTTTCTCCATCAATGTCCCCAGCAGTGTCCCCAGCAGAGTTTTCCCCATCAGTGTCCCCAGCAGAGTTTTCCCCATCAGTGTCCCCAGCAGAGTTTTCTCCATCAGTGTCCCCATCAGAGTTTTCTCCATCAGTGCCCCCAGCAGAGTTTTCTCCATTAGTGCCCCCAGCAGAGTTTTCTCCATCAGTGCCCCCAGCAGAGTTTTCTCCATCAGTGCCCCCAGCAGAGTTTTCCCCATCAGTGTCCCCAGCAGAGTTTTCCCGTCAGTGTCCCCAGCAGAATTTTCCCCATCAGTGTCCCCAGCAGAGTTTTCCCCATTATCAGTGTCCCCAGCAGAGTTTTCCCCATCACTGTCCCCAGAAGAGTTTTCCCCATCACTGTCCCCAGAAGAGTTTTCCCCATCACTGTCCCCAGAAGAGTTTTCCCCATCACTGTCCCCAGCAGAATTTCCCCCATCAGTGTCCCCAGCATTGTCCCCAGCAGAGTTTTCTTCATCAGTGTCCCCAGCAGAGTTTTCTTCATCAGTGTCCCCAGCAGAGTTTTCTTCATCAGTGTCCCCAGCAGAGTTTTCTTCATCAGTGTCCCCAGCAGAGTTTTCCCCATCAGTGTCCCCAGCAGAGTGTTCCCCATCAGTGTCCCAGCAGAATTTTTTCCATCAGTGTCCCCAGCAGAGTTTTCCCCATCAGTGTCCCCAGAAGAATTTTTCCCATCAGTGTCCCCAGTCAATCTTTTTTCTTTTAGCAATTTTTTTCCATGTGCCAAAGTCCCTTTATAGTGTTACTAAACCCAGGAGCCTGCATTCACTATATCTGGTCTCCCACAGTACACAGAACATGGAAATGCAATTATTTTAGTAAATAAAAATGGCTAAATACCTTTTCTCATCAGCAGTATATAGCAGTCTTGTGACTTCTATTAGTGTCCAGTTAAAGCTTGTAGGAGGTGTTATATTTCTCCTCTGACTGTCCTATGAGGCTGCAGGGCCCCTGACCCTCTGTCTGGACAGTGCTGTTTGGCCCTGTGCTGATCACATGCAAAAAACTCTCTAGCAATACGCACCAAACTGAGCATGTGCAGAGTGCCCCCAAGGCTCTTTACTATCAGGAGATGGTTTGGGGACTGTGGAAGAAGGGGAGGATGAGAGGAGACGGGATCAAACAGCCTTTTTACACAATGCAGAGGATTAACCCCTTAGGTTGCACAGTGAGTATAACAAGCATGCTTTACTGCATATACAGACTGATTTTACTGTTGTGGGTTTAGTGACACTTTAAGTTGATCTCCTTACAAGTATGTCTGTAGCACAACACTCAAATATACTTTACATGCCCTTTAAGAGGAAGGATTGAAGTAAATAGATTTTATTGGACATAAACAGTACAGAAAACAGTCATGATCTTTTAACATAACACTGCTTATACAACTATATAAAACATTCAGAGTGATGGACACAACTGTACTTGACATTCTGACAAACAATGGCACTCTCAGAAATTGAGCAAGGCATTTTAACAGAAACATTAATTGTGTAATGGTCTGCAGCAGATCAGATAATAGTGACCAGCATCCGGAGATCCCCTTTAAATACGTACTGATAGTGGAAATTAACGCGGAGTTCCACCCAAAAATGAAACTTCCGATTTAAGTGATGGTGACCCCCTGACATGCCTCTTTTTAGAGGTATCCAGCTCCTCTTCTTCCGGGGCTCTGTAGGTCCCAGAAGATTGCCCGGCCATTCACAGCGAGACTCGGGCGTGCACAGTGCGTGCCCAGTACGTGCCCGGCTGTAAAGCCACAGCTGGGCGCCCACAGTAAGAGTGCCTTGGCCACGGACAGGAGGGGGAGAGGAGCGAGGCTTTGTACGCCCACATCACTGGACCATGGGAGAGGCGAGTGTGTGTTTAATAAAAGTCAGCAGCTACACTTTTTGTAGCTGCTGACTTTAAATTTTTCGGCGGAACTCCACTTTAAGGTAAACAGCTACATTTGTAGCCAAAATGCAAAAATGTGAAAAGTATTACCTGCTGAAAAATTTGGCAATTTTGTTCAACCAGTTTTCTTATCCAGACACCCAGGCCAGGATCTGATCAAATGTTTATCAATTACAAATAGAGAGATACAGCGTGGTCAAGGATCGACCTTCCAATCAACCTGCCCAGAAGAGATTGAAGTACTATTTAAAATACAATTACGGAAGTTTTTAATTGGCATTTTATACCTGGCTACAGTTTTGCTGGAACTTAAGGCACAATTGAAAATAATCCACCACTGGCGCATTTTGGACCAAAATCAGGGCATTAGCCTTCAGTTAAATGGATCAGGCTGGGCCTCCTTTCAATAAACCCTTGTATCCCATAAAGTTCTAAAAAGGATCTCCAGAATAAAAATATTGTTGGTTATTGAATGAATGAAAGATTTGTATAGCGCTGCAACTGCGAACTATATATATTTATTTATTAATATATATATATATATATATAATATATATATATATAATATATATATATATATTTATTTATTAAAAGTAGAAGGCAATACTTATAGTGAGATAAGAATTGCTGCACACCCCAATTTGGAATATAAATTGGGAAGGTTTCCCTGTGGGGTTTTGTGTTGCAGCAAGAAATTCAAAAATAAATGTAAAAAAATATAAATATAAATTTATTGGAAAAGTGTAACATACAAAAACATTGAGGCTGTGAATGAGGCTAATACAAGTACATCATGATACAGCCGTTGGGTAAACATAAAAAGCATAGCATGATTAGGCCCCTTTCACACTTGTGCGACTTCAAAGTCACGTGATTTTCCCACGATTTCTAGGAATGCCTGTGTAAGTGGCATCAAAATCGGACCAAAGTAGTGCAGGGACTACTTTAAAGTCGGAACGACTTGAAGTCGTACTAATATGAATGGCTGTCATTGGAAATCATGGGGAACGACTTGTCATGCTACTTTGCAGTCCCAAATTGTGGGACAAGTCGTATAAATGTGAAAGGGGCCTAAAGGTATATATATATATTCATATATATATATATATATATATAATCATACTGAAGAACAGTGACGCGTTTCGACCATTAACAGTAGAGGTCTTCTTCTGGGGAAAAGAGTAAAAGAACTCTAGAGAAAAAATGCATTGTAAAGATAAACACATTTAGAAATTGGACAACAGTATATATAGATATTGTCACGTGAATTGTAATTCTTCAATTATATTCACCACTGACAACTGTAAAAGTAGCCTCCCAAGTGCTGTGACTAATGGCTGCTGAAGGATCCTGGCGACGCGGCAAAAAAAAACTGTTACTGGTCGAAACACGTTGGGGTATGATTATATATACCTATATCATGCTATGCTTTTTTATGTTTACCCAACGGCTGTATCATGATGTACTTGTATTAGCCTCATTCACAGAGCTCATGTTTTAACATAAATCAATGTTACACTTTCCAATAAATTTATATATTTTTTCAATTTATGAATTTTTTATTTCTTGCTGCAACACAAAACCCCACAGGGAAATCTTTCCAATTAATATTATATATATATATATATATATATATATATATATATATATATATATATATATATTATAGTTGCTGATGTTATCTGAATTTGTATGAGACAAACTGGAAAGTGATTAAAATTACAGTCTTCGGTATTCTTTTCCAGTGAGCTATAGGGCAGCATGTCCCATTCTATACGTATAGTGCTGGTCCCCCCAGCAGTAGGTGGGTGGGATGCCCACTGGAGGTCATCCTTTCTAGAGCTGACCCTATCAAAATTCTCAAGGAACCAGGGAAAAAATGCCATATCTGAAAAAAGGGGAAATGGGGATGCAAGTAAGATATCCCAGACTCCTCCCATATTAAGAAAACTCTTCCTAAAAATCAGAGCCCCATTATTTATGCCTGCCCCATCTTTATGTTGTCAAATGTACTCTTGCATGCAAATGTGGCCTCAGATAGAAACACAGCATATATAACATATTTACATATTTTTGTGCATTCTTAACTTTGATTTCATTCTCTACGATGCACACAAGTACAACAAATGTGTAATGGGACATCCTAAGACCTACCTACATGCTACCCAATTTGAAATGTTTTGTGTGCGCGTACAAAATTCCAGGTCTGTACTGAAAAAATAGCTCTATATCTGTTTTTCGTTCATGGACTTGGTAGTGGTATGAATATATATATGGTATGAATATATATATATATATATATATATATATATACGAGAATACTGTTCCGATTCTTGATTGCCAGATCTGGCTATGTATAAAAACTAGAGACAGGCTTTAAGGTCAGTTCACCAATGGCAGCTTCTATGTTTCTGCCATGACAGGTTTCCTTTAACCACTGTTTAATACATATCTAATAAGTGTTATTTTTTTATTTTTATTTATTATTTTTTTTTTTTTATGGTTGAACTGGATGGACTTGTGTCTTTTTTCGGCCTAGCTAACTATGTTACAGAACTAGTGCTTTCTTTGCTGTGTCTAGAACAGCCTTTCGCAACCTTTTTACCCCAGAGGAACCATTGAGATCATTTTCAGGTCTTGGGGAACCCATGCAAAAATGTAATCATCAGGGGTCCATGGAAAGATTGCCCCTTACATTGGTGGTCAGTAGGAATAACTCAATTCTCTGATGGTCTGAATGCCACAGACAGCTAAATGTTCATTGGTGTCATACCACTTGTTTTGCCAAGTGGCATTGAACCTGGAACCATAAGATGGAGGTCAATTAGCCACGGCTCAAGGAACCCCTAACAACTTCTGGAGAAAGTTTCTGTTTGAAGAATAAAGGACGTTTTATTGGATTACAACTGCGACCAGTTTCAGTCAGCACCTGTAAGTAATCTATTACAGTATCTCACAAAAGTGAGTACACCCATCACATTTTTGTAAATATTTTATTATATCTTTTCATGTGACAACACTGAAGAAATGACGCTTGCTACAATGTAAAGTAGTGAGTGTACAGCTTGTATAACAGTGTCAATTTGCTGTCCCCTCAAAATAACTCAACACACAGCCATTAATGTCTAAACCGCTGGAAAAAAAAGTGAGTACACCCCTAAGTGAAAATGTCCAAATTGGGCCCAAAGTGTCTATATTTTGTGTGGCCACCATTATTTTCCAGCATTGCCTTAACCCTCTTGGGCATGGAGTTCACCAGAGCTTCACAGGTTGCCGCTGGAGTCCTCTTCCACTCCTCCATGACGATATCACGGAGCTGGTGGATGTTAGAGACCTTGCGCTCCTCCACCTTCCGTTTGAGGAGGCCCCACAGATGCTCAATAGGGTTTAGGTCTGGAGACATGCTTAGCCAGTCCATCACCTTTACCCTCAGCTTCTTTAGCAAGGCAGGGGTCATGGAGGTGTGTTCGGGGTGGTTATGTTGGAATACTGCCCTGCAGCCCAGTCTCCAAAGGGAGGGGATCATACTATGCTTCAGTATGTCACAGTACATGTTGGCATTCATGGTTCCCTCAATGAACTGTAGCTCCCCAGTGCCGGCAGCACTCATGCAGCCCCAGACCATAACACTCCCACCACCATGCTTGACTGTAGGCAAGACACACTTGTCTTTGTACTCCTCACCTGGTTGCCACCACACACGCTTGACACCATCTGAACCAAATACATTTATCTTGGTCTCATCAGACCACAGGACATGGTTCCAGGCTGACCCCCCCACCCCTTCAACCTCTGCAGCAATGCTGGCAGCACTCATACGTCTATTTCCCAAAGACAACATCTAGATATGATGCTGAGCATATGCACTCAACTTCTTTTGTCGACCATGACGAGGCCTGTTCTGAGTGGAACCTGTCCTGTTAAACCGCTGTATGGTCTTGGCCACCGTGCTGCAGCTCATTTTCCGGGTCTTGGCAATCTTCTTATAGCCTAGGCCAGGGGTCTCAATCTGGCGGCCATCCAGCTGTTGCGGAACTACAAGTCCCATCATGCCTCTGCTCATGGGAGTCTTGCTTGTAACTATCAGCCTTGCAATGCCTCATGGGAATTGTAGTTCTGCAACAGCTGGAGGGCCACCAGTTTGAGACCCCTGGCCTAGGCCATCTTTATGTAGAGCAACAATTCTTTTTTTCAGATCCTCAGAGAGTTCTTTGCCATGAGGTTCCATGTTGAACTTCCAGTGACCAGTATGAGAGAGTGAGAGCGATAACACCAAATTTAAACACACCTGCTCCCCATTCACACCTGAGACCTTGTAACACTAACGAGTCACATGACACCGGGGAGGGAAAATGGCTAATTGGGCCCAATTTGGAAATTTTCACTTAGGGGTGTACTCACCTTTGTTGCCAGAGGTTAAGACATGAAGGCTGTGTGTTGAGTTATTTTGAGGGGACAGCAAATTTACACTGTTATACAAGCTGTACACTCACTACTTTACATTGTAGCAAAGTGTAATTTCTTCAGTGTTTACATGAAAAGATATAATAAAATATTTACAAAAATGTGAGGGGTGTACTCACTTTTGTGAGATACTGTATATACCACACCTGAGCGGTATTTTGTTCTCTAGCTTGGGTTCCAAAGAACCCTGGTTGAGAATCACTGGTCTAGAACATGGGGGAGGTGCCTGGCTCCTCCTAGCAAGCCTGGGTATCTCTGTGCCACTTTTCCATTAAAGAAACCCTAGTAGGTCTTTAAACAAATGAACATGCCAGTACCTGGCAATAGAAGAGGTATTATACTCACCTTTTGGACAGCCTGCGTCTCCTAGTTTAGCTTATGTCCTAGCGTTGCCAATTCCATCGGTCACTTTGGCATTTGACAGTTCTTGGAGTGTCGGTTGCCTGTGCCCCCTGCCTTGTTATGGTTTCTTCCTCTGACCCCTACATCACTCAGCAGCCATGGAAAGTAAGGAGACCCCCCCCCCCCCCCAGAGGGCCATACCACCCCTTCTATTGCAGGAAATTGCATTTTTATTTGTTTAGAGATATCACAGGGTCGATTGATGGTCATTTCTACGAATGTTCTGTACTCCTATACCTAAATGGTGGTACTCACACAAGTTAGAGAGTAGAAACAACCTTTTCAGAGGCTCGTAGTAGTGATACAAGATTTTAATCTACAGTATGTCTGCAAACACATGCAGACTTAGGCCCCTTTCACACTGGGGCGGTGAGCCGCGGTGACGGTAAAGCAGCGCTATATTTAGCGCTGCTTTACCGTCATTTTCACCGCGGTTTTCGGCCGCTCGCGGTGCGGTTTTACCCCCCGCGCGCGCCCGAAAAAGGGTTAAACACCCCCCGCAGAGCGCCGCGGTATTGCCGCGGTAACCGCGGTATTGCCGCGGTTTTACCGCGGTCTCCCATTGTAATCAATGGGAAGGAGCGGTATAGGAGCGGTGAACACACCGCTCCTATCCCGCTCCAAAGATGCTGCTAGCAGGACTTTTTTTGTCATCCTGCTAGCGCACCGATCCAGTGTGAAAGCCCGCCGGCTTTCACACTGGAGTGAATGGGGCCGGATTTTTTCATGCGGTGAACAGGCGCTATTTTTAGCGCTGCACCGCATGAAAAACGCCCCGGTGTGAAAGGGGCCTTAGAGGCAGTTTTTAGTTAGGTCTCTTTGCTGCTTAGCAGGATTAAGGGTTGGGGAACTTGTTTCTACAGTATATTGCCCCTCCAACATGCATGTTTTTTTTTATAGATTAAGGGAGGATTATAACCCCTGTAAGGTTTATTTTTTCCCTCTTTGTCTCAATGGGGAGATTTACCTTCACTTCCTGTCCAATAGCCAAAACAGGAAGTTAGAGGAAATCCCTGCCAATTATGGGAATCTCCTGGGGACCCCCGGGTCACCAGAACTAGTGTCCCCGCTTAAAGATTTCCCCTCGATTACTTTTCTTGGAATTACATTTTGGGATTTTATTTTATTTTCACTTTCAATGATGATGGTAAACAGGACAAAGAGAGAGGGTGAATCTCCATAATGTGGGCGCAGGCAGCAATAAAAACTGACAAGTGCTCTATTTCCTCTAGTTTGCCTTTAGTTATACTTTAATACTTAGTCACAGTCGTTCTCTGGTTACCTTGTAGTATACTACCAACACTTTGATCTATATATTTTTCTCAGACAAGAACCCTCCAAAGCATTTTAATTGCAAAGTTCTACTTTGTTGTCACACCAGCCCCAGTGCTTTTACATCATCAGAAAATAAGGGCTATAAAGAAGAAGGATCCATGGTTGGTATTTATAAAGGCCGCATGATGCGTAGCCAGTGGTTACGGACAACATTCACAACATGTATCAGAAAATGCACAGTGCCGCGCTTAGGTAAGGTGTTTTGAGAGAACAGGAGCCTCCCCTAGAGGAGCTCCAGTTATATAGTAGTTGAATTGGAAATACTGGGGTCAGTGGCGCTACCTATAACATGAGTATGTAGACTATATGGGTTGTAAACCATATATATGGTTTACAACCCATATAGTCCACATACTCATGTTATAGGTAGCGTCACTGACCCCAGTATTTCCAATTCAAAACATGTATCCAATATGTAAAAAAAATGGGCTGCCTGGCCAAGAGACGGCCAAAACCCAACTCCACCTGACACTTTTCATACTACAAGCCAGGGGTCATTACTTACAATACAATATTTACTGCATCAAAAGGCAAATGTAGACATTTTGCTTATACGCCATTAGGGAAATGTAGGTTCATGAATTTCTTGCCTAAGCGACCATTCGAAGGCCAAGTGTAGAGAGATGTCCACCGTTCCCCTATGACAACATGCAAAAATCTGAACATTTCCCATTGGACACAGACTGTATAGGTGTAATGCAACGTGAGAGGTAATAGGTGCATAATGTATTATTCAACCTTTTATTGGTCGTGTATCAAGTAGCCTAGTACATCGAAAACTGATCTACTGGAAATACCTTTCTGTCAATAGTCTCTGCCAGCAACCATTCTTTCAAAGGGTATTACAATTCTTTTGTATGTTGTCCCTGAATTTCTTGTTATTGAAGCCTTTACAACAGTAGGTTGACATCATTACAGGACTTCTACTGGTAGGCTAAGTAACCCACTGACATCTTACATGCCATTGGAGACTGCAGTGTTAAGAACTCCTAGCCATGTCCTGACTCTGTTGATGTCCACCTTGGAAGTTTTGTGTTCCCACTCAACTTTAGGTTTTTTTGATTTTTTTTTTTTTACTATGAAAAATTTAACTAAAGTGTTAGAACCCCTCATATAGGTTGTGGCAGATGTGTAGACCCGTAAGGTCAAGCACAGAGATCTCAACACCACAGTCTCTAAGTGCTCTAGAAAACGGGTGCCTTACTTCTCCAGCAGTTACCAATAAGTTTTGGTAGGACTGACCCTTTCTGGACCACAAGACTACTACAGGGCACACTATTAAATGTCTATAGATGCAGTGGAAGAAGGAAAACAGAAGCAGATAGTTCAACTAGATGACCACCATACTATGCTTGACCGAACCATTTGGATATACTGTATCTTCTGCTATCAAACAATAATACTTATATAAATGACGGCGGAAGAATGACCTGGTTTTCTCATCTCTGTGGGGTAGATACCTGGTCTAATTCCTAGTACACACAATGAGAATATCGGACGAATAATCGTCTGTTTTTTTTTTTTGCATGCTAGTCTCATATTGAAAAGGAATAGGTTACTAGAGTTACAAATTTCTCGTAAGACATAATACAACTTCCTTCGATGATGTAATGTATTGCATTATAATGTATTCTTTCGCTTCCGAGCATGCATTGTCTTGGTCACATGACTTTTTTCATACAAATACAATACTAATTACACGAAAATCTTTCCTTCTGTTATCTTATGAGATTGTTCCTTCGGATAATTTTGCAAAAACTCATGATCGGCTCTTGAAAGCTGGGTACTAATGATCAGATTATCGGACAATCACTCCGAAAATGTGTTTTTTTTTCGCCTGAATTTCTCATTGTGTGTACCAGACTTTAATCTTGTTTCCTTTTGTTACATGCAGTGTCATACATCTCACAAATGAAAGGATTGTTGGTCGGAAGGTTATTGCTTCACATACTGACCAACAGGAATTTTTTTTTTTTTAAGACCCATAATCGGCAGTCAAACATCACACAGCATGTAATATAAATAATAAACAGCAGATAATTGAGCATCTCCAATGAAAAGAGAGTGCTTCAGAATGGATGGAAAGGGTCAGGACCTTGAGCTATTGTAGACCTTTACTGCTGCCTTGGACCCTGGCGTGGAAACCTAGCCCTCCGCACCACTAATAAAGAATCAGCTAGTAATATTTCATACATCAGTTGCAAGCTATGCTATTGTTGTCACCAACAGTGCTCCGTATATTCTAGAAAGTGCCGAAAACCTATATCTTTGGGTCTGTATTCTAGGAGTATATAAAGAACTAAACAGGCCAGTAACAAAGAAGGGCAAGGGCAGGGTAGGTCCTGCTGCCATAGATCCTGACAGCAATAAAGAACCAACACTAGGTCAAGTCTTGCCTTATTCCACCCAGTAGGGAGAAATCCATTTTATATGAACATGCATTTCAGGTCCACAGTTCTCTCCCACCAGAAAGACAACAAACAGGACCTACTGCCTGGTTTTGTCAAGCAATGGATTAGGCTGATATGGCCATGTGTCCAAACCCATCACTCTTAGTCAAAAAGGGCTTTAAGTGTGGACTTTTTGATGGGCTACAAGGTGAGAGCTGTGTGTAAAATTTTTCCCGCAGTTTTGGCACATGTAGGGCTTCTCCCCAGAATGGGCTCTCTGGTGTATGACTAGATTGGAGCGGTGAGTGAAACTCTTGCCACAATCTGTGCAAGAGTAAGGTCTTTCCCCTGTATGAACCCTTTGGTGGGTCACCAAGTTGGAGCTGATGCTGAACTTTTTTCCACACTCGCCACAGCTGTAGGGGCGCTCCCCGGTATGAACTCTCTGGTGGGTGACTGCGTTTGAGCTGGTGCTGAAGGTCTTTCCACATTCCATGCACATATAAGGCCGGGAGCCAGTGTGCACTCGAAAGTGGGTGACAAGGTTCGACTTCTGAGCAAAACTCTTTTGGCAAACCACACAGGCATAAGGCCTGGACCTTGCAAGAGAATGCTCTTCAAGGTCATTGGACAAGTTCTGCCTTTCTTCTTTGACCTTCATTGGTAATGACTTAGTTTGCATATTTAGTTGGATTCGTAACCACTGACGATCTTGATCCACTTTTTCTTCCACAGATGATGGATCTTCTGCTGCCTTATTGTCTTTTGTCTTTTTTACTTTTGGACATTTCTCCTCGTTGGATTTAGTCCCTTTAGACGAACATTTGGCCTCTTGGTCCTTCTTGGTTTTCAATTTACCCAAGTCCTCTTGAGTCCTCTTTTGTGAGATTTTAGGTGATGCTTCCATTTCTCAGTCTGATGCGAACAGAAATCTGTGGTCATCCAGGTAATGGACTGCTATGCCGAAAAACAAAAAGTGAAAACTAGTGTGAGAGACTACAGTAAGAACAGCAAACGACCTTGCATTGCATACTATGATCAGGAGGATTGTATTTAGACACCATGCTGTCCTAGGCAAACAGAATAATGATGCCCTTTGGTGCAAACTAATTATATTACTAGAACTTAATTATATTAGTAAAAACCCTCTGCTAGAGGGGGGCTATTAAAGACAGAATGGGGTCTACTTTATATGCAGTACTTCATATTCCCATCGCATACGTTCCTGGTATAAGCGCTCAAGATTTATGTGCTGCAGCAACAACCAGCTGGATACTGGTTCAAGTCACAACGCAGATACAGTATTTGCCATCACACCAAGGATCGGCACAAAGTGGCTTCCAAATGCGTAGTTTATTGCATGATTACAACTAGGGGTGCAACGGATCGTCACCGATCCGTGATAGGAACGGGTCACCCTGTTCGGATCGGCACATCCGCGATCCGTGGCCTCGGCCTTAGGAAAAGCCGTGGCTTCGGCCTAGCTCCGGAGCAGCGGCCATCTTGGTAGACCCGGTGGCCGTTTACAATGTGATCATCAAATGACGGAGTGATCACTTGTAAACAAACCTCTCTCCCCTCTGTGTACTGATCTGTACAGTGGAGGGGGAGAGATCGGATGGCAGCAGCGCTGTGGGCTGGATCTGTAGTGCCCACAGCGCTGCTCTGTGACAATTGCAGTCACATCCATCCATGCTCAGCCATCCCTCCATACTCTGCCAATACTCTGCAATACCCCGCCAATACTCTGCAATACCCCGCCAATACTCTGCCATACCCCGCCAATACTCTGCCATACCCCGCCAATACTCTGCCATACCCCGCCAATACTCTGCCATACCCCGCCAATACTCTGCCATACCCCGCCAATACTCTGCCATACCCTGCCAATACTCTGCCATACCCTGCCAATACTCTGCCATACCCTGCCAATATTCTGCAATACTCTGCCAATACCCTGCCATATCCTGACAATATTCTGCCATACCCAGCAATACCCAGCCGTACCCAGCCATACTCGGCGATACCCAGCCGTACCCAGCCATACTCAGCCAATATTACAGTGGGGGAGATGACGTGGATATTACAGTGGGGACTATATGGTGGTGGAATTTTCACAGGTTTTTGCAAATTCAATTATTTGCTGATCCGAAAAATGATCCAATCTGTGACTCTGATCCGAGGAACAATCCGATCGGTGAGTTTTTTGATCCGTTGCACCCCTAATCACAACACAAGAAAAGTGCAATGTTTCAGAGTCACGCAGGACCCCTTCGTCAGGCATGTGCTGCTTCTCTGTCCAGTAACAGGCTGGGGGAGGGACAAGACCTAGTATTACTTAACTACAGGAGTACAGTACTTCCGGGTATGGGGGACATGTGACCAGTCTCAGGTCTTGCAGCCAATCACTAGGCCTAAGTACTGTCAGATTACTGGGGGGAATAACTCCGCCACTCTTTTCAGTGCCGGCTGCAGCAGAGGCAGAAACTGTAAGGTGTGTGTATGCCTGGGGCGGAGGGGGCACTTTACTGTCACCTTCCCCTGAATGAGCAAGATGACCGTGTCTCTTTGATACAAGAATTACCTAATAAAACCTATGTCATTGAATGCACAACACAAGATTAATTGTGCCGGAAAATGACGGTGACTGTAACATTACAGCAGTAAGGAAACTAATCTGCATTTACCAGGTTAGATGTTTGATCTGCCCAAACTGCATAATACAGCAAAGGACTAAAAGCAAACTTTTTCTTTGCAAAACTAAATCTGTAATAAAAGGTAATGGAAAAATGGAAATGTGCTTGCATGCAGGAGCTACAATGCTAGGCAGTGCGTACCATTTTATCTTTTCACTTCTGATTTTTTTTTATTTATTTATTTATTTTTTTTATGTGTAAAGACCACCTATGACCAGGTATATGTTAAATTGCGCCTGCATGTAAATGAGACGTTTGGAGTATATAAAAAAAAAAAAACCTTTATACTTCCCTCAATGCTGCAGGATCAGTGTGATGCTGTAGCTGTCCCCCGCAGGCTCTAAGACCGAGAACTGAGCAATTAAATAACCGATGATCAATCAGTCTTCTCGGAGCGGATAATTGGTGACTGTCAGTCACCGCTCACTGATCTGCCCCTCTAGGACTGCAGAGGGGGCATGTGTACCTGGAGCTAGAGCCAGCTGTAAGGCCTGATTCATACCTATACATTTTTAGTGCTTTTTGCATTTTGCAGATTTGCACTACAGAACGTGTTCCATAGGAAACCATGTTAAATGGACTGTGGTGCAAAGCTGCAAAATGCAAAAAGCACTAAAAATGCATATGTGTGAACCAGGCCTTAGTCTGGCAGCTAGGTGGATCCCAGCAATATGGTCGGGATCTATCCAGAGCCTGAAGCGGCTCTGTGATGTCAGCTGACAGCGGGCTATAGCCTGGTATAAGCCGACTCTGGCTCACAGAAAGAAAAGTGTGTTCCTACAACCCAAAATAGAAGTATGTCCAAAAAAAGCTTTACCCATGCTTCTCTTTTTGAAGATTTGCTCTGTTATAGTGAACATCTAGAAATGTTAACTGTGCCTAAGCAATATGGTGAAAGATTTACTCGTTCTCCAGATTTACTACTGAAAGGAGCAGTGCACTTGCTGTGTCTATAGCCTCATAACTGTATTTCTGCAGTGTGAGATCTAAGGCACTGCTGCCTCAGAATGCTAATCTCAGATTTGGAATGAGATTTGGTGATGTCACTTCTGTGCTTTTCACTGTTCTCATTGCTGGAGAGGAAACTGTACCTGAGAACCTGCAGTGCAAAGATCTCCCTGCTTTTGCTACTCATTCTGTGCTTCATCCACCTTTCCTTCTGCTTCTTGAATATTCTCATTCAGTGGCGGCTGGTGCTCAAAATTTTTGGGGGGCGCAAACAAACAGCCTCACTGTGCCATCAAACGCTGCCACTGTGCCCATTAAATGCTGCCACTGTGCCCATCAAACGCTGCCACTGTGCCCATTAAATGCTGCCACTGTGCCCATCAAACGCTGCCACTGTGCCCCTCAAACGCTGCCACTGTGCCCCTCAAGTGCTGCCAGAGTGCCCCTTCAAGTGCTGCCAGAGTGCCCCTTCAAGTGCTGCCAGAGTGCCCCTTCAAGTGCTGCCAGAGTGCCCCTTCAAGTGCTGCCAGAGTGCCCCTCCAAGTGCTGCCACTGTGCCCCCTGCCTGCCCTCTGCACTTACCTTGTCTCGATGTGCAGCTGGTGACGGCGTCAGGCGGCGAGCGGTGTCTCATCGTCCGAGGTCTTCTTCTCCCGCGCTCCTCCTGTCTTCTGCTATCGTCCGTCCGAGGTCTTCTTCTCCCGCGCTCCTCCTGTCTTTTGCTATGATTGGACGCCTAGCGTCCAATCACAGCGCCTGTGACTTCAGCCAATCAGGTTACAGGTAACAGACCTGGCAACCTGATTGGCTGAGAGGTGGGTCTGTGTTAGGGAAGCGATGTATTCGCTTCTCTAACACAAATCATTGCGCCCGCTGTTTACACTTAGGGAAGCCTATTAGAGCACACCGCTCTAATAGGGTCCCCTATTAGAGCTTACAGCTCTAATAGGGGCGCTTCCAGCAACACCCCCCCCCACTGTAATTCAGATCCCCAGCGCCCGATCAGGGGCCGGACACCTGAATAGGGGGCGGCAGCGGTGACAATAGATAGATTCATGCAATGCATGAATCTATCTATTGGTGATAGAGCGGTGCATACTGCGCTGTGCCCGGCGCCCTTTTTTAAAGGGACATGTTTAAATAATTTTTTTTTTTTTTTTTAACTTTTTTTTTTTTTTTTTAACTGCAAGGAGGGGGGGGGGGCGGCGCCCGGGCGCCCCCTATGGACGGGCCGCCACTGTTCTCATTAATATATCCTGGATATTCCCAGTCATCATATCATCGGCCCTCAGGAGGGGGGGGGGGATCTCTGACATTAGGATGGAAAGCCCTGCCTCTACCAAGATGGCTGCCTCCACCCAATGCAGAACAGGGAATGGTAAGTCAATAATGGTGAAAAGATGCAGTGGATATGGGGAAACAAGAGAAGCCAAGATCAGACACACCGTTAAGCAAGATATGATTGATAAAATGGAGAGTAGAAGGCATGCATACATACTGTGCCTGAATGGGAGGGTGACCCCAAATAAGAGGCGCTTGTGGAAACAGAAAATTTCAGCTGGTGACAGGGCCGTCTTTAATATTAATTGGACCCTGGGCAAACATTTCCTTGGGTTCTCCCGAATCCTCTTATCAACTATTTCAGGGATGTGCGGGCTCAAGGGGCAGCTGCTTTGGGCTCCACAACAATGACTTGGCCCGGGGCAGCTGCCCCTTTTGCCCTGTGTTAAAGATGGCCCTGGCTGTTGAGGAAAATAGGCAGTAGAGTCCTGCTTTAGAGGTAAGGGAAAAAGCAATGAAAGGCATGAATGTTTCCCAGCAGGTGACAGCTAGCACAGAGAAGCAAATGAGAGGAGTACAGGCTTGAGTCGAAACAGAGGGGGTGATATGTGACGGTGCTGTGCCGTGTCACAGTATGAAGAGGTGCTGGTGGCACCCGAGGATCTCCAGGATGCTTGTTTTCTATGGGAGGAGCCTGGACTTCCAGTTTCCTACAGGATTAGTAAATCCTGCATAGGGTCCTGAAATTCTGAGGCTTTGTAGACTATTGGATGCAATGAAGCCTCGAACCCTGGGTTAAATTTTCCAGCAACAAGCATACTGATCGTGCAGGAGTGCATAATACTTTTGGGAGAGGTGTTGGCAGTAGTTCAGGGCTCCACCGTGGGAGACAAAGCATCTCCACCCAGGAGAAGGCAGGAGAGAGTGAGAGCAAAGACAGCTCCACAAAACCGTAAATGTATTTTATTGGGATTTTATGTGATAGACCAACACGAAGTGGCACATAATTGTGAAATGGAAGGAAAATGATAAATGGTTTTCAATTTTTTTTACAAAAAAATATTTGAAAAGTGTCGGGTACATTTGTATTCAGCCCCCTTTACTCTGATACCCCTTAAATCTAGTGGAACCAATTGCCTTCAGAAGTTACCTAATTAGTAAATAGAGTTCATCTGTGTGTAATTTAATCTCAGCTGTTCTGTGAAGCCCTCAGAACCTTAGTGAACAAACAGCATCATGAAGGCCAAGGAACACACAAGACACGTCAGGGATAAAGTTGTGGAGAAGTTTAACCACATAATGACCGGCTCCTGTAGATATACGTCGGCAGAATGGCATGGCTAGGCAAAGTAATGTACTCGTGCGTTACTTTTAATTTCCTGCCGTGCACACGTGCGCCTGCCGCAAGCTCCATGACCATGCCTGCGGGACATGGAGTCCGCGGGGATACCCGCGATCGTGTCACGGAGCTGAAGAACGGGGAGATGCCAATGTAAACACAGCATCTCCCCGTTCTGCCTAGTGACAGGACACTGATCGTCTGCTCCCTGTCAGCGGGAGCAGCGATCAGTGTGATGTCACTGCTAGCCCATCCACCAGGCAGTTAGAATCACTCCCTAGGACACACGTAACTACGCCCCCTAGTGGTTAACCCCTTCACTGCCAGTGACATTTTTACAGTAATCGATGCAATTTTATAGCATTGATCACTGTATTAATGCCAATGGTCCCAAAAATGTGTCAAAAATGTCCGATGTGTGTATGTGTGTATGTGTGTATGTCTCAACAGACTTTGTTTTTTTCGAAAATTCTGACAGACCTAGAAATAGAACATGTTTTAAATATTTCCGATGAAACCAATTCCTATTGGGAAAACCGCTCATCTGTATGCTGTTCCGGACCAAAAACGACGCATGCTCGGAAGCAAGTACGAGACTTAAGCTATTGGCTACTGGCTATTGCACTTCCTTTTTCTAGTCCTGTCGTACGTGTTGTACGTCACCGCGTTCTTGACGATCGGACTTTGGTGTGAACGTGTGTACGCAAGACAGTTTCAGCAGAACTCCGTAGGAACTCCGTCAGAAAAACCTTCAGAGTTTATTCCGACGGAAAAACCGGTCGTGTGTAAGCGGCATTAGAGTGTGCAAAAGACTTGAGACTGGGGCGGAGGTTCACCTTCCAGCAGGACAACGACCCTAAACATACAGCCAGAGCTACAATGGAATGGTTTATCAAAGCATATTCATGTGTTAGAATGGCCCAGTCAAAGTCCAGACCTGAAACCAATTGAGAATCTGTGGCAAGACTTGAAAATTGCTGTTCACAGAAGCTCTCCATCCAATCTGACAGAGCTTGAGATATTCTGCAAAGAAGAATGGGCAAAAATATCACTCTCTAGATGTGCAAAGCTGGTAGAGACATCCCCAAAAAGACTTGCAGCTGTAATTGCAGTGAAAGGAGGTTCTACAAAGTATTGACTACGGGAGTCGCTATACCAATGTACCCCCCACACTTTTCACATATTTGTAAAAAAAGTTGGAAAACCATTTATCATTTTCCTTCCACTTCACGATTATGTGCCACTTTGTGTTGGTCTATCAGTGATGGTGAACCTTGACACCCCAGATGTTTTAGAACTACATTTCCCATGATGCTCAACTAATCTGCAGAGTGCAGGAACATCATGGGAAATGTAGTTCCAAAACATCTGGTGTGCCAAGGTTCACCATCACTGGGACTCTATCACATAAAATCCCAATAAGGGCCAGTTCACACCATAGAAACGCAGTCCGGATGCGTTCCAGGTGCTTTTCTGCATACGCGTTTCTGATGCTTTCAGGTGCGTTTTTGATGCAGTCCAGTGCCCCCCGCCTCTTTTTTCTTAACCTTAAGGGCCAGATCACACCAGACGCAGTTCCGTGTGTTTTTTTTCTGCACAAAATGCATGCACAGTGTTTTCCATGTATTCCAATGGCTCTAGTTCACACCATGCAGTCAGTTTCCGATCAGTTTCTGCACCGGAAACTGACTGCAGTGTGAACTAGAGCCATTAGAATACATGGAAAACACTGTAAATGCATTTTTAGTGCAGAGAAAAAGCACACGGAACTGAACAGAACTGCGTCTGGTGTGAACTAGCACTAATAAGGACAAGTGAGTTTCAGTTTTTGGTGCATTTAGGTGTGTTCCAGTGCGTTTTTGATGCGTTTTACAGCGTTCCAGTACAGTCCAGTGCAGAAAAAATGCAGCATGTTCTACTTTTTTTTCTGGACCTGGAACGCACTGGAACTGACCGCACTGGTGTGAACTATGCCATTGAAATTTTTGATGCAGAAAAAAAAACGCACTGGACTGCATGTGGTGTGAACTGGCCCTAAAACCCATTTACGTTTTTGGTTGTAACATGACAAAATGTGGAAAATTTTCAATGGGTATGAATACTTTTTCAAGGCACTGTGTATACGATTTAGGCGACTTCTGAAGGCAATTGGTTCCCCTAGATTTGGGGGCCCTCCAGCTGTTGCAAAACTACAAGTCCCATAAAGCATTGCAAGGCTGACAGTTACAGGCATGACACCCACAGGCAGAGGCATGATGGGACTTGCAGTTTTGTAACAGCTGGAAGGGCCGCCAGTTTGAGACCCCTGAGTTAGACCCCTTTCACACTGGGGCATATTTCAGGCGTTTATCAGGCGCTTTAGCGCTAAAAAAAGCGCCTGAAAGAAGCCGCAACTGCAAACCCAATGTGAAAGCCCGAGTGCTTTCACACTGAGGCGCTGCGCTGGCAGGGCGTCAAAAAAAGTCCTGCAAGCAGCTTCTTTGCAGCGCTTTTGGAGTGGTGAATACACCGCTCCTAAAGCGCCTCTTCCCATTGAAATCAATGGGAAGCGCCTGAACAACGCTTGTAGCAGCAGCGCTTTGTGGGCGCTTTTAACCCTTTTTGGCCACTAGCAGGGGTTAAAAGCACCCCACTAGTGCTCGAAAAACGCTGGTAAAGAGCCACTAGTTTAAGCGGCGCTTTACGAGCGTTTTTCGGGCGCTAGCAGTGTGAAAGGGCTCTTAAAGCACTTGGGTTTTCACATTGGAATTGCAGAGGAGGCTTCTTTCAAGCGTTTTACAGGCGCTTTTTTTAACGCTAAAGCACCTGAAAAACGCCCCAGTGTAAAAGGGGTCTTAGGGGGTTTCAATAAGTAAATGGGGGTATGAATACTTTTTTTTTCAAGGCACTGTAGGGTGTGCATTAACGGTGGAACGTCTCTTCAGTGGATATGAACTGTCATATTAATATGAGAAATCGCCCAGAACCTGGACTGTCACATTTTTTATCATTTTACAGTGCTATTTTCTCACATTCAATTTTAGATAGATTTTTTTTTTTTTAATTTATATATTTTATATTTTTTCTTTGAGCGCTGCTTAAGCTGGAAAGGATTTATTTTCTTGGAACTTTTTTGCCTTCTTTTGAATGTGCGATGTGGACCTATCAAATCGCACCGCTGTGAAAGGTGGCTTAGGCTTTGACGATGAAAGCTAGAAGCTGATTGGTTACTGTGCACAGTTGCACCAGTTTTAGTAAATCTAGTAAAATGAAACATTCCCAGATTCTCCCCAAAAAATTATTTCAATTTTAAATATCTGAACATCAATGATCAGCACCAAACTGTGTATAGAATGTGACAGCTATATAATAATAATAATAATAATAATAATAAATAGAATGTATCCATCTGCTGATCATATATCATGTATTCCTCATCCTATACATTGGGATTGTAGTCTGATCCCTCCTGTATCTCCCCCATAGGATCCCAAGCACTTATGGAGAGACACCCCAGACCTCCTGATGGTGAAGTGCGGCTCCCTTCCCCAATGTCCGCCCCTGCAGTCCCCATCCTACCTGATCCACAGGAAGCCTTTTGTTTATGCGCTTTGTAAGAGGACGATTCAAGAGGCCAATTAGAAATCTGGAGCCGCGCTGCATTCTGGGACTCGCAGTCATTCCCCGGATCAGCTGAGTTCATTGAGAAACTACAAGTACGGTGCCGCTGTGTGGATCGCGGCCAATCAGGAGGAGAGATGAACGTTCTATCTCCGCCCATTTCTTTTAGCTGTAAAAGTTCCATTCTGGAGTAAAAGCAGCCTATGGAATTCAACGACGCTGCGGAGACCTCTAGTGGTCAAATGGGGTCGATGCAGGGACTAAGAAAGTCTAAATAGAACTGTAGAACTGTTCACTGCACTTCAATGAAACAGCAAAGCTGTTCACTGTCCCTGATTTGGAGGGACTGTCCCTGATTTGGAGCAATGCCCCTCTGTCCCTCATTCCTCCTCATTTGTCCCTCATTTTGGTCTGATCTGTATAGATGTATATTCAATGAACTTTTTATCTATCAAAAAGTGTTTTCCAGCGCTAAACCTTTCATCTGATTTCTAAATTGCTGCATTTGTAAATTTCAAAAGCCAATATAAAGGTAAAAAAAATCAGGCCCCTGATTTAGAGAGGCTGTCCCTGATTTGGAGGCACTGTCACTGATTTGGAGGAGCTGTCCCTGATTTGGAGGAGCTGTCCCTGATTTTGAGGAGCTGTCCCCGATTTGGAGGGGCTGGTCCTGATTTGGAGAGGCTTTGCCTGATTTGGAGGGCCTGTCCCTGTTTTGGAGGAGCTGTCCTTGATTTGGAGGGGCTGGTCCTGATTTGCAGAGGCTGTTCCTGATTTGGAGGGACTATCCCTGATTTGGAGGCGCTGTTCCTGATTTGGAGAAGCTGTCCCTGATTTTGAGGAGCTGTCCTCGATTTGGAGGGGCTGGTCCTGATTTGGAGAGGCTTTGTCTGATTTGGGGGGACTGTCCCTGTTTTGGAGGGCCTGTCCCTGTTTTGGAGGGCCTGTCCCTGATTTGGAGGAGCTGTCCCTGATTTGGAGGGGCTGTCCCTGATTTGGAGGGGCTGTCCCTGATTGTAGGAACTGTCCCTGATTTGGAGGGGCTGTCCCTGATTTGGAGAGGCTGTCCCTGATTTGGAGAGGCTGTCCCTGTTTTGGAGGGACTGTCCTTGATTTGGAGGTGCTGTCCCTGATTTGGAGGGGCTGTTCCTGATTTGGAGGGACTGTTCCTGTTTTGGAGGAGCTGTCCCTGATTTGAAGGGACTGTCCCTTATTTGGAGGGGCTGTCCCTGATTTGGAGGGACTGTCCCTGATTTGGAGGGGCTGGCCCTGATTTGAAGGGACTGTCCCTGATTTGGAGGAGCTGTCCCTTGTTTGGAGGGGCTGTCCCTGATTTGGAGGGGCTGTCCCTGATTTGGAGGGGCTGTCTCTGATTTGTAGGGACTGTCCCTGATTTGTAGGGACTGGCCCTGATTTGTAGGGACTGGCCCTGATTTGGAGGAGCTGTCCCTGATTTGGAGGGACTGTCCCTTATTTGGAGGGGCTGTCCCTGATTTGGAAGGGCTGGCCCTGATTTGAAGGGACTGTCCCTGATTTGAAGGCGCTGTCCCTGATTTGGAGAGGCTGTCCCTTATTTGGAGGGGCTGTCCCTGATTTGGAGGGGCTGTCCCTGATTTGGAGGGGCTGTCCCTGATTTGGAGGGGCTGTCCCTGATTTGGAGGGGCTGTCCCTGATTTGGAGGGGCGGTCCCTGATTTGGAGGGGCTGTCCCTTATTTTGAGGGGCTGTCCCTGATTTGGAGGGACTGGTCCTGATTTGGAGGGGCTGTCCCTGATTTGGAGGGGCTGTCCCTGATTTGGGGCAAAGTCCCTCTGTCCTTAGTAGTGCAGACGATCACCATCTGATTTTGTTGTCTGTGTTCCTGTGGAGATTTTCTATTCGAATATATTTTTATTATAATAATTTTTATTATTATTATTATTATTATTAATATAAGCAAAAGTTTTACAGACATTTGTTCAGTTCAATATTTGAGTAAAATGGATCATAAAACAGGAACATTGTTTGCAAAATGCATAGGAATTCAACGTATTGCAGTGTGAAGCATGGGGCAGAGCTCCTGTGGCGCCACCTATTGCACACTACTAAATATTTTTCATCCTTTCCTGCCTGTTGAAATAGGGCAGTAAGTGAGGAGAAATCTATCTATCTATCTGGATAGCAAAAAAAAAAAACATGAAAAAAAGTTTTGGCTGGACCTATACTGTATTAACCATGAGCAAAAAAAATCCGGATAGCAGCACTCCAAGAAAATATCTTTATTGAAGAAAAAGTCCATACAATCAGGTTGCGGGATCATCTACACGACCGCCTGTATGATAGAGAGAAAAATCACAATAGCAATTTCACAAGACATTGGAATGATGTACATCAGAAGGACGCGTCTAACTTGGTCATTCAAGCTGTAGAAAAGATAGTGCAGAGGAGGTGATGAATTTAGGATTCTGTGTAAAAGTGAGTAAATATCCATTTACCATTATGTGGAATTCTACAAGGTCAAGCTCCGAGGCGTAGGGGCCCCCCACTACTACCCGCCCCTTCCACTGCACGCCAAGATACTCCAATTAGGCGCCAAGATACTCCAAGTGGCTAAAGAGTTAATTCAGAGATTTATGTACATATTGAGAGGATAATTCAAAATATTTTGTAGAAACCATCCTAGTAATCACATGACCTTGCCCCCTTCCCCCATCCTAGTAATGACATGACTTCGCCCCCCCTCATCCTAGTAATGACATGACCTTGTCCCTTCCCCCCAACCTATTAATGACATGACCTTGCCCCTCCCCCATCCTAGTAATGACATGACCTCGCCCCCTTCCCCATCCTAGTAATGACATGATCTCACCCCTCCCCCTATCCTAGTAATGACATGACCTCGCCCCTCCCCCCATCCTAGTAATGACATGACCTCGCCCCTCCCCCCATCCTAGTAATGACATGGCCTCGCCTCCCCCCATCCTATTAATGACATGACCTTACCCCTCCCCCCATCCTAGTAATGACATGGCCTCGCCTCCCCCCATCCTATTAATGACATGACCTTACCCCTCCCCCCATCCTAGTAATGACATGACCTCGTCCCTCCCCCATCCTAGAAATTACATGACCTCGCCCCCTTCCCCCATCCTAGTAATGACATGACCTCGCCCCCTTCCCCCATCCTAGTAATGACATGACCTCGCCCCCTCCCCCCATCCTAGTAATGACATGACCTCACCCCCCCTCCCCCATCCTAGTAATGACATGACCTTGCCCCCTTCCCCATCCTAGTAATGACATGACCTCGCCCCTCCCCCTATCCTAGTAATGACATGACCTCGCCCCTCCCCCCATCCTAGTAATGACATGACCTTGCCCCTCCCCCATCCTAGTAATGACATGACCTCGCCCCCTCCCCCCATCCTAGTAATGACATGACCTCGCCCCTCCCCCCATCCTAGTAATGACATGGCCTCGCCTCCCCCCATCCTATTAATGACATGACCGTACCCCTCCCCCCATCCTAGTAATGACATGATCTCGTCCCTCCCCCATCCTAGTAATGACATGACCTCGCCCCCTTCCTCCATCCTAGTAATGACATGACCTCGTCCCCTTCCCCCATCCTAGTAATGACATGACTTCACCCCCTTCCCCCATCCTAGTAATGACATGACCTTGTCCCTTCCCCCCAACCTATTAATGACATGACCTCGCCTCCCCCATCCTAGTAATGACATGACCTCGCCCCCCTCCCCCATCCTAGTAATGACATTTGGACCACAACTGTTAAGCCCCATACACACGGTCGGACAATCCGCGGACCAGGTCGGTCGGATCCTGTCCGTCATACTTTGTCTGATGTTGGTTTTGCGTACACACGGTCGGACAAAGTTGTCGGAAAATCCGATCATTCTGAACGTGGTGACGTTTGTTGCCTACGACGGGACTACGTAGAGGCTAGTAGCCAATAGCTTTGGTCTTGTAATGTGATCTGAGCATGCGTAGCACTTTGTCCGGTCGGACAACCGTACACACGATCGGATTTGGTGTGATCGGACCGTGTTGTCGGCAAATCTTTCCAGCAGGAGATAAGACTTTGTCCGTCGGACAATCCGACGTACACTGTCCGATGGTGCATACACACGGTCTGATTTTTCAACAACATTGTCCGATCGGACAGAATCCATGAAAAAGTCCGACCGTGTGTATGGGGCTTAAGAGGGACATTCTTTCCACTGATTTAATCGGTTCCCCCTAGGACCAGAAATAAATTTCAAGGGATCCTCTGGGGTAAAACAAGTTGATAAAGGCAGCTCTATGGTATTTTATCTTCTCTTCACCTCCGACAGCTACATAATGGAAAATTGTATCAAGTACTTACCATAATTTTTCATTCCCTGGCACCAATCCATGGCATGGCAGTATACATGTGTTAGCATGCTACCATGCTGGTGCCAGGAACATTTTATCAAATAATTACTGTCATTTTCTATTCCTGGAGCCAGTTCATGGCAGCATACCTGTGGTTGCATGCTGCCATGTTGGTGCCAGGAAACGAAAAACTATAGCAAATTCTTACCGTCATTTTTCTTTCCTGGAGTCATGCTACCACATGCATGTTGGCGCCAGGAAAAAAAGATTATGTAGGTAGCAGAAAGGAGGGGAGGAGTAGCTGGGTCAGCACAGACAGTAATGAGACACTCCCAAAATAGGAGAGGGCTATGATGTGTAAGGCGGGGAGGGTCTGTGCTAGGGAATTGACTCTTCTGGAGTAGTCAAATTTTCCAACAAGTTCAAAGGCACATTGCTAATGAATACAAAATCATTTACAGAAAGGAAAAAATGATGATGGTAAACATTTCAAATATAAGAATTTTCTGTACTTTTTGAAGTGACCTCAACCTGATGGAAAAAGGCAGGAAAATACCCAGGAGGCACACAGGAAGTGACATCAACCTTATGGAAAAAGGCGGGAAAATGCCCAGGAGGCGCACAGGAAGTGACCTCAACCTTATGGAAAAAGGCGTGAAAATGCCCAGGAGGCGCACAGGAAGTGACCTCAAACTTCATTATATAAGCCCAGCCCAGACACTGCCAAATTGCTGGATTATCTTCAGTCCCCCCTTGCTCCTGTGCTAGTGTGTGAGCTGTCTGACCTGGAAACCTGTTTGACTACTCTTGATTGCTGCTTGCCATTGACCTTGGATTTGTACCTTAACCATTCTACTTCTTTGCCCCTTTTGTACTCAGCTGCCAGATTGGAACCGACCCCGGCTTGAATTAAGGCTTGCACGGTACTCTACACCCTTGGCACCCCTGCCACTCGGTGTCCCCACCAAGTCTCTGTCTCCATCTCCAGAGGCTTTAAGGACCCGAGGTGCAAGGGAGGCCTCCCAACTACTCACATCAGGTACGTGGCCTTTGTGACACATTGACTTGAGTGGACCTGAAGCATCACATGATTGTGTGGGCGTCAACATTTTGAACAAATCAAGTATTTTTTATCTGTATATATATCACTGTTGTTCATTTGTTATGATTAAGCACCAGTAAGAGTGGTGTTAAACACGTCAGCTGCTGTATATTTTTATTCTGATAGTATGGACTTTTTCTTCAATAAAGATATTTTCTTGGAGTGTGGTCATCCGGATTATTTTTGCTCATATGTATCTTGCATACTGAACCTGCACCCTAACTGGCGGGGGAGGTGATATTTTGGAGCAGCCACCTTGAGTGGGTTTTTCTGCATTTACATATTTTAGACATGTTATTTACCTGGAAAAGCCTCCCTTATCCAAATGCCCTGAGACTGCTGCTGAGTGCCGCCATCTTGGATGTGGATATTAGCAGCCCCAGCGGACTCAGAACTGTTACCCAATTGACCCTATATAGCAGCCTTCTCAACCAGGGTTCCTCCAGAGGTTCCAAGGGGTTTCTTGAGCCGTGGTTGACTGACCTCCCATCTCATGGTGCCTGCATAGTTGCAGAGCCAATGGCATTACACCAATGGTCTTTTTAGATTTCTGTAAGGGGGCATTTTGACCACAACTGTAAGAGGGACATTCTTCCCACTGATTTAATTGGTTCCTCTAGGACAGAGGTCTCAAACTGGTGGCTCTCCAGCTGTTGCGAAACTACAAGTCCCATGAGGCATTGCAAGGCTGACAGTTACAAGCATGACTCCCAAAGGCAGAGGCACGATGGGACTTGTAGTTCTCCAACAGCTGGAGGGCCACCAGTTTGAGATCCCTGCCCTAGGACCAGAAATTAATTTCAAGGGATCCTCTGGGGTAAAACAAGTTGATAAAGGCAGCTCTATGGTATTTCATCTTCTCTTCACCTCCGACAGCTACATAATGGAAAATTGTATCAAGTACTTACCATCATTTTTCATTCCCTGGCACCAATCCATGGCAGTATACATGTGTTAGCATGCTACCATGCTGGTGCCAGGAACATTTTATCAAATAATTACTGTAATTCTCCATTCCTGGAGCCAATTCACGGCAGCATACATGTGGTTGCATGCTGCCATGTTGATGCCAGGGAATGAAAAACTATAGTAAATTCTTACTGTAATTTTTCTTTCCTGGAGTCAATCCATGGCAGCATGCTACCACATTCATGTTGGCCCCAAGAAAAAAAGATTATGTAGGTAGCAGAGGGGGGGGGGGGTAGCTGGGCCAGCACAGACAGTAATTAGACATTCCCAGAAGAGGAGAGGGCTATGATGTGTAAGGCGGGGAGGGGCTGTGCTAGGGAATTGACTCTTCTGGAGAAGTCAAATTTTCCAACAAGTTCAAAGGCACATTGCAAATTAATACAAAATCATTTACAGAAAGGAAAAAATGGTGCAGGTAAACATTTAAAATATAAGAATTTTTTTAAGATCGGGACAGGGTCTCTTCAATGACTGTTGAGATAAGCTACAATAGGCACACAGAATCTACGTTTTTTAATCACACTTCACCCATAGAGCAAAAAATAAAGCATGGATATGGTGATAATGGAGAACACAAACAGAAAGCAGATCCTGAACAGGTAATGGCCAGCTATGGCCTCATACACATACAATATATAATCACAAACTATTCACAAAAAAAACTATTTTTAGGATAATTTAAAATCATATATACTTAAAACACTGTAAAAAATTTTACTTTTCTTTAACAACCTTGAATTTCTGTAACACAACAATATGGGAAATCGGTCGATGCCCAAAAGCTTAGATATATTTCATGAACTTCCCTAATTTAATAGTCCTGGAAGGCGATGTCACAGAAACAGTCAGCAGAAACGTTGTCAGCGTTTTGAATTGCCAGCAAATCCCCATCAGTCTTTTGCCCAATTCTCTGAACATTTGTTACATCCAACAAATCCTTTTAAGAGTCTGTCCAAAGGATGGACATGGAGGGCCACAAGGGCCACTCAGGTGAATGCCCAGGCTTCAAGGCCGTGGATACGGAATTGCTCCCTACTGGACAGTATGAGGTTGTTGAAGGTGTCACACCTCTGACTTCTTCCATTATACAAATCTTCATCCAGCCACAGACCAAAATGACCACTGCGAAGGAAATAACAGGAAAGTATAGTAAAAATAAGTTAAATGTGTCCAAAAATAAACATTTTTGTCTTCCATGATCACTTTGGCATACTTACTATTTGCCACCTCCGAAGGTCAAGGACTGGACATCCCCTCTGACAAAAAAGTTGTTGTCTCCTGTCCACCGAAAGACCTTTAATGGAACATACAGGTTAATTATAGATGTTAAATCTAACTCTATTACATTTTTGTAACTTTGGATAAGTGGTAACAATTTTGCACGGGTTTTTATTCGTGTCTGTAACCCCATGAGAAGCTTTTTTTCCCCCCTCACTTATCCCTGTGACACCATGGCAGGAAATGTGGGAGCAGTTGTCACCAGAAAAGTAGGTATGGAAGTAAGGAAATAAATACATTGTCAGGGGATCTATTCCTGTGATGCCAAAATAAGAAATAGGAATACAGCAGTCACCAGAGAAGTGGGCATGGAAGGAAATAAAAGCAGAAGTTCTATCTAGGGGACACCATGACAAGAAATGGGGTGCAGTTGTCACCAGAGAAGTAGGCATGGATAGAAAGGAAATAAAATAAATGTCAGAAGTTTAATCTCTGTGGCAACATGGCAAGAAATGGAGGGCAGTTGTTACCAGAAAGGTAGATATAGAAGGAAATAAAAAACATTGGCAATATTCCTAGCGCTGTGACACCATGACAAGAAATGGGGGAGCAGCTGTCATCGGCAATGTAGATACAGAAGGAAATAAAAACAGTATTAGCCCTATCCTTGTGACACCATGACAAGAAATGGGGTGCAGTTGTCACCAGAGAAGTGGGCATAGAAGGAAATAAGAACAGAAGTTCTATCTAGGGGACACCATGACAAGAAATGGGGTGCAGTTGGCACCAGAGAAGTGGGCATAGAAGGAAATAAGAACAGAAGTTCTATCTAGGGGACACCATGACAAGAAATGGGGTGCAGTTGTTACCAGAGAAGTGGGCATAAAGGAAATAAAAACAGAAGTTCTATCTAGGGGACACCATGACAAGAAATGGGGTGCAGTAGTCACCAGAGAAGTGGGCATGGAAGGAAATAAGAACAGAAGTTCTATCTAGGGGACACCATGACAAGAAATGGGGTGCAGTTGGCACCAGAGAAGTGGGCATAGAAGGAAATAAGAACAGAAGTTCTATCTAGGGGACACCATGACAAGAAATGGGGTGCAGTTGTTACCAGAGAAGTGGGCATGGAAGGAAATAAAAACAGAAGTTCTATCTAGGGGACACCATGACAAGAAATGGGGTGCAGGGGCACCGCCCCCTCCCCCCTAATCCATGTGCCCGGCCCCTAATCTACATGCAGGGTGCCGGACACATGTATTTCAACGTCATTTCACGTCATTAGAGTCCGAGGCTCTAATTGGCTTAAAAAAAGGGTGGGCTCAGGGAGCGCAGAGCACTGCAGCCCGAATCCACCCATTTGTGTGTGACAATAGTCAATTAATATTCACTATTGTCTTCCTGATTCTCCTCCCAGCCAATCAGGAAGCGAATCCTGAGACCCGATTGGCCGGGAATCTTAGGACTTCCGGCCAATTGGGTCTCAGGACCCACTTCCTGTTCGGCAGAGGAGAAGCAACGGCCCCAGTGCGAGGAGCAGCCTACCCTGGATCCTTGTCATAAGGTAAGGAGGGCTCTGTCTGTCCATCTCCCGCGGGTGGTGATTTCAGGGGAGGGGGATCATCGTTTTTCCATCCGTCTCCCACGTTGGTTTGCCACCTCCCCCCCCCCCCCCCAAAATATTGAGCACCAGCTACCACTGGGCTCTGGATGTGAATCTTGCCATTGAGGTGTAACAGAATGATTTGCATGGCTCCAACAAGAATCAGAAGTAATTAGTATCTTATTTTGGGATATGTGATGGAAACACTTCTGATCTACGAAGAATTACACTGCTGGTGAAAAGTCCTCATTTCCTGCTACAATAAATAACACATGAAAAGTCCTGAATATATCAGACAAACCTTTGTACTGTATACATTTACAATCTGGTTGACGTCTTTAAAAAGACCAGATACAGCCGGGTTCAGATTAGTCACATTTCCAAACAGAGATAAAAAAAAAAAGAAACTTTCTTTGCAGTTTCTAAGCCGGGTCCAGGATAAAAGTAAAAGTAACATTTATTATTTACTCTAAAACTGTAAAGCTGAACTCCCGTTAAAAGTCTGATTACACAAATGAAATGCATATACAGTATAAGAGATGTTTGCCTGTCAGAGGATTGTAGGTCTGTCCATCCAGTCTTGAGATTTACACAGCTCTGGCACACAGCAAAGCCCTGACTGGCAGAGCAAGGGACTTGACATTTCAGTGCTGCAGTTTAGTGCACACTTTTGGTGGGGGGGGGGGTTTAAAATAGGCAGTTGAGCTGTGGTTTTACTGCCTCCTGACCAGGGACGTGCTCATGGCAGGGCCTCACCTGCCATGACCATTAAAAAGAAATAGCTTGACGACCATCCTGACTTGGTTTGCGAGTGTTGTCTCACAAGATGAGCAGGATTCAAGCCTCTGGAGTGTGCAGTACCGAATTTGGCCAGAGGTGCGGGGGCACCAGTGATGCTAGGAGCCACTCAGAAACACTCAGAAACACTCCGTTCCTGAGTGTCTCCAAGTGTTTCAGAGTGTCTCAGGTGCCCCCCACCTCTGGCCACATGCGGTACTGCATACATAAGCAGTAACTGTAGCACAAATTATCTGAGTTTACATTGATTCCTATGGGGGAAACTCGCTTTGATATGCGAGTGCTTTGGATTACAAGCATTCTTCTGGAACGGATTATGCTCGTAATCCACGATACCACTGTACATCTGTGATTGGCTAGCAATGAAGCAGCAGCTGACTGATGAGGTCATTTCTGCATTTTTTCCTCCAATCAGCAAGTTAGGAATGCCTGATTGCTGGCCTCTCACAGTCTGAAGGCTAAAGAACAGGAGGTTAGTATACAGACACATTGGGGTATCATTTAAAAATGCATCATTTATTTTTTTAAAGAGTTTAGCATAGCTGGATTATTAGTTGTCTCTATTAATACCTTTAGCTGTGGTGAAAAGCTGAACAGAAAAGTTTCTCCGGTTCCGTAGAAACTTGGGCTAACCTTGAGCTCATTGGAAGAGAAGCCTCCAAACACCTGCAAGAGAGTTATTAAAGGGTCAGTTCACCTTGGTGAGGGTAGAGAGGCGGCAGAGAGCGACTAATCACAGGTATGGAGGAAGTCTGCAGCGGCCAGGAATAAGGTAGGTATGGCACCTTATCTCTGCACCCCTAGACTAAACAACATTTCATAATCCTGAAATGTGTCTGTTGTACCATCTACAACATGTACCAAGTATCCTGTCCTCTTTGTATTGCTCCTTTGTGTGAAATATGTGGTGATCCTGCCAGTCCCCCCCTGCTCTCCTATTTGAAACTGACCATGCTAGGCATAGAAACGTATCCTTTCCAGCATGGTCAGTTTTCTTGCTGTTTTGGGAGAACAGCATGCTTATCCTCCAAGGATCAGACTTGTGCTGATACGCCCCCCTGAATAGCCATTCACTAGGAAGATCAGTGTCCTGTTGTTTCTTCACCCCAGCTCTCCAAGCCCCTAATGCAGCTAAATATCAAAGAAAATGCAGGTTTAAGAAAGATTCTGCTATTTATCAGCCAACATCCCAATCTTGAATATGGTACAACATTTCCCCTTAGAGGTGGGACTTTAAAGTGGTTGTAAACCCACTTTTTGGACTTTTACCTATAGGTAAGTCTAGAATAAGGCTTACCTATAGGTAGTGGAAATATCTCCTAAACGTGCGCCGTTTAGGAGATATTTCACTTGTAGTCTGCCGGAAATTGCTATGGCGCATGCTCAGGGAAGAAACAAAACTAAAGGCCGTTTCTTCCCTAGCATATGCCGCAGGTCGCGGCTCCCGTGCGCATGCGCGGGATTGATGTCACGCGGCTCCGGCAAATCACAGAGCCAGTGTTCTGTCACGAAATGTCCGCCTATCGAAAAGTGTCCGCCCCGTACTGTGCAGGCGCAGCGCTTGCACAGTAGGGAGGACAAAGCGATTCGGAAAATCTCGGAAGATGAACGGCGCCTGCGCCGTGAGTCGAGGTGCAAGCCCAAAGTTAGAGGGCCCCTCGCGGGCTTGCTTCGCTCGCCACGCTTCGGGCACGGCCTCGCTGCGCTCGGCTCTTTTTTATTCTAACTCTATGTCCACTTGGATGGTGGGGCTTGTACCTGGACTCACGGCGCAGGCGCCATTCATCTTCTATGTTGGGGGACACAATCCGACAGGACACCGGAGTCCGAAGGAAGAGGGCAAGAAGATGGACGCTGCCCACACAGGGGACGTTGCTGGATTCTTTTGCAGAAGTGGTACATAATGGGCTAGTATGCGATGCATACTAGCCCATTATGCTTTTCATTTGCAGGCTATACATGGAGCAAAAGAGGAAGTAAAACCCATCACTATACATGGAGCAAAAGAGGAAGTAAAACCCATCAGGGTTTACTTCCTCTTTAAAGGCATAGATTGTAAGACATATGATATAGTAAAAATATAAAGTAATTTTATTTAAACCTTGTAAAATAGAAATGAAAGACACACACACACACACACACACACACATATATACATATATATATATATATATATATATATACACACATTATAAAATCCTTTTTTTTGTTTTTGTTTTTTTTATAAGTGATCACATAATTTATGGTCTTAGCTGCATAAGGTACAAAATTTCCCCTTAGGGGTGGGACTTTAACCACTTGCCGACCGGTGCACGACGATATACGTCGACAGAATGTCACTTACAGGCAGGAGGGCGTATATATACGTCCCTCCTTTAGCCTGTCCGTGCCATCGGGAGCGCGCCGGGAGCGGCGCGCTCCCGCGCCCGTCGGGACCCGCGTGAGTCCGGCCGCGGTCCCCGCGGACTCGATCGCCGCTGGTGTCCCGCGATCGTCTCACGGATCGGCTGAACGGGGAGATGCCGAGATAAACAGCATCTCCCCGTTCTGCCTAGCAACTAGTGACGGCGATCTCTGCTCCCTGTGATTGGAGCCGAGATCAGCATTCACTAGCTGACAGCCACGCCCCCCACAGTAAAAAAAACACCCCTAGGCATACTTAACTCTTTCACTGCCCCCTTGTGGTTAACCCCTTCACTGCCAGTGTCATTTATACAGAAATCAATGCATTTAAATGCATTAATTGCTGTATAAATGACAATGGTCCCAAAAATGTGTCAAAAATGTCCGATGTGTCCGCCATAATGTCGCAGTCACAAAAAAAATCGCAGATCTCCGCCATTAATAATAAAAAAAAATTATTAATAAAAATGCTATAAAACTATCCCCTATCTTGTAAACGCTATAACTTTTGCGCAAACCGATCAATAATCGCTTATTGTGATTTTTTTTACCAAAAATATGTAGAAGAATACGTATCGGCCTAAACTGAGGAAAAAAAATGTTTTTTTATATATATTTTTTGGGGATATTTATTATAGCAAAAAAATAAAAAATAATGCATTTTTTTCAAAATTGTCGCTCTATTTTTGTTTATAGCGCAAAAAATAAAAACCGCAGGGGCGATCAAATACCACCAAAAGAAAGCTCTATTTGTGGGAAAAAAAGGACGTCAATTTTGTTTGGGAGCCACGTCGCACGACCGCGCAATTGTCAGTTAAAGCGACGCAGTGCCGAATCGCAAAAAGGGGCCTGGTCCTTTGGCTGCAAATTGGTCCGGTCTAAAAGTGGTTAAAGGCATAGATTGTAAGACATATGATGTAGTAAAAATATATAGTAATTTTATTTAAACAATGTATTAAAATTGATGACGTAGTATTCATACAAACATATATTAAAAATATCTGTGCAAATAACTTTTGAGTGTATAATATCTCCGATATCTCACAGAGAACATATATGCACTCAAAGTATGGACATGTAACAAATGATCATATGCATTCGATGTTTCGGATTCACCGCAAGATCACTTTTATCGGTGGCGGGAGAGGGCCTCCTCCCCTCCTGCAGCGATCCGGTGCCCTCCACCGCTCACCGGAGGCGATCGCGTCTGTCCCCTTGCTGGGTATGGAGACGAGTGAGGGGGAAGATGGCCCCCACCCGTCTCCATATCACTGCAGGGCGGAAGCGACGTCAAAATGGCTCTTCCGCCCATAGTTCTTTTTTCATTTTTTTAAAAGACAAAATGTATTTATTTATTTTTTTATTGCATTTTAATGTAAATATGAGATCTGAGGTCTTTTTGACCCCAGATCTCATATTTAAGGGGTCCTGTCATGCTTCTTTATTATTATTAATTTTTTTTTTTTTTTCATATTAGCTCATATGTGTGGTTTGAACACCGTTTTCATATGCGGGCGCTAGTCACGTATGCGTTCGCTTCTGCACGCGAGCTTGTCGGGACGAGGTGCATTTAAAAATGATTATTATTTCTTTTCATATTTATTTTACATATTTTTTTTACATTTTTACAAAATTGTGTCACTTTTATTCCTATTACAAGTAAACATCCCTTGTAATAGGAATAAAAGTGACACAATTTTGTAAAAATGTAAAAAAAAATGTAAAATAAATATAAAAAAAAATAATAATAATTTTTAAACGCACCTCGTCCTGACGAGCTCGCGTGCAGAAGCGAACGCATACGTGACTAGCGCCCGCATATGAAAACGGTGTTCAAACTATCGCCGCGAGTGATAGACCGAGAGCAATAATTCTAGCCCTAGACCTCCTCTGTAACTCAAAACATGCAACCTGTAGACGTCGCCTATAGAGATTTTTAAGGGTAAAAGTTTGTCGCCATTCCACGAGCGGGCGCACTTTTGAAGCGTGACATGTTGCCTATCAATTTACTCGGCGTAACATTATCTTTCACAATTGTAAAAAAAAATTGGGCTAACTTTACTGTTGTCTTATTTTTTTAATTCAAAAAAGTGTATTTTTTTTAAAAAAAGTGCGCTTGTAAGACCGCTGTGCAAATACAGTGTAACAGAAAGTATTGCAACGACCGCCATTTTATTCTCTAGGGTGTTAGAAAAAAAAATGTATAATGTTTGGGGGTTCTAAGTAATTTTCTAGCAAAAAAAAATGTTTTTAACTTGTAAACAACAAATCTCAGAAAGAGGCTCGGTCCTTAAACTGTACCTGAATTTTTTTTTTAAAAAGCCAGCAGCTACAAATACTGCAGCTGCTGACTTTTAATAAATGGACACTTACCCGTCACAGGTTCCAGCGATGTCGGCAGCAGAGGCCGATCAATCGCTCGGCTCTCTACTGCTGCCGGCGCCATTCTCGGTGAGGGAATCAGGAAGTGTCGCGTTGCGGCTTCACTTCCCGGTTCCCTACTGCGCATGCGCGAGTCACGCAGCGCAATGAGAATCGTCCGCGCTGTCTGCTGGGACCCGTGTGTGTCCCGGCAGACAGCGCGCCGGGACAGGAAGTGGCGTAAACTCCCGTGGGAGTTTATGCCCGGAAGTGGGTGTAAATACCTGTCTTAGACAGGTATCTGCACCCCCCTCCCCCTGAAAGGTGCCAAATGTGACACCGGAGGGGGGGAGGGTTTCGAAAAGCGGAAGTTCCACTTTAGGGTGGAATCCCGCTTTAAAGTGGGGTGAACCCCTAAAATTTTTTTTTTAAAAGTCAGCAGCTACAAATACTGCAGCTGCTGACTTTTAATAATCGGACACTTACCTGTCCCAGGGTCCAGCGATGCGGGGGAACGAAGCCCCCCCTCGTTCCCCGCTCCGCTCGCGGCGCCGGCATTCTTATTGTGGCGCCGCACGCCGTAATACGATGCTCAGTTATCTGGGACACGTGACAGGTCCCAGATGACTGTGCGGCGCCGAGGGGAAGTGATGTCAGTGCCCGGGCACTGAAGGTGGCAGACTATGAGGGACCCCCTAGCAACCGGCATTTAGAGGTGAGTAAAAATATATTTTTTTCCAATTATTTTTATTTTATTTTTTTTTATGATTTTTAAGCAATTTTTTTTTTTTTTTTTTGGTGGAAACACCACTTTAAGTGGTTAATGCATAGACTCCACTAAGATAAAAAACCTTCTGCCTTTAGAACCGTCATAAATAGTAAATAGAAAGGGAAAGTTAGGTAAGATTTTTAGCCAAGTAAAAAGGTAAGCAGCAAGTGATGATATGTGAACGGGAACATGCAACAAATATAAAGTCGGTGTTATCAAAATCAAAAGAGGAAAAACGCGTTATGAGCCGTGCCAACTGTTTCTGGATAGGCAAATGTTTATCTGATGTCTGTGGCTTGGTCATTAGCGAATTACCTTTCCTTCATCATCTTTAATAACCAGTAAAGCCGGGGAGCTGATTGCACTCATAGTCCTGTACATTGTCCTCAGGCTGAAGCCGTGCTTGTCTGTACTGTATAGCAGCCTCCAGTTCTGTCCTACGACCTTTGGTGGCAAATGTTGTGCAATCTGGAACAATAAAACGATGACATTATTTATACAATATGAAATCACGATCATAAAAGTTACTTTTCAGGACTTCCTTGAAGAAAGGTCACTGTTATATTTACCGCCGATGAGAGAAAAAGGTGCTGATAATGGCACCGAAAACGATTTTGCAGCAAATTCAGAGCGATTTTATGCCGATTTTACTGGGCTAAGGTTTGTTTTTCATAGGACATGTGACTAAAAAAAAACACATCAAAAACATAACAAGGGTGCGTTATGCCGCGTACACACAAGCGGATTTTCCGTCTGGAAAATCTTGGATGGTTTTTCCAACGGAATTCCGCTCAAGCTTGGCTTGCATACACACGGTCACACAAAAGTTCGCTGAATTTTCGACCGTCAAGAACGCGGTGACGTACAACACTACGGCGAGCCGAGAAAATGAAGTTCAATGCTTCCGAGCATGCGTCAAATTGTTTCCGAGCATGCGTAGGAATTTTGCGCGTCGGAATTGGTACAGACAATCGGAATTTCCGATCTGAACTTTTTCCGACCGGGAATTCCACCAGCAAAAGTCCGATGGAGCATACACAAGATCGGAATTTCTGACCAAAAGCTCACATCAGACTTTTGCTGGAGGAATTGTGTGTGGGGCATAACTGCTCAACAGTCTTAGGCCTTCTTTGTCGTATTTTTGTCGTGTCTTCTTTCTTTGTCGTATTTTTCATTCCAAGGTGCACCAAATATTTTCGGTTAGATAAAAGTCTGGACTGCAGGCAGGCCAGTTAAGCACCCGGACTCTTCTATTAGAAAAGCTGTGCTGTTGAGATAGATGCAGTATGTGGTTTACAATTGTCCTGCTAAAATACACAAGGCATTCCCTGAAAAAAGTCGGAATTGGTACAGACGATCGGAATTTCCGATCTGAACTTTTTCCGAAAAATTGAGAAAAGAAATTGAGAATTTGCTCTCAATCTTTTGCTGGCGGGAATTCGGCCGGCAAAAGTCCGATGGAGCATACACACGGTCACATTTTCTGACCAAAACCTCTCATCGGTCTTTTGCTGTCCGAATTGCCGATCGTGTGTACGCGGCATAAGGCTCTGTTCACACCGTGGCGTTCCAGATCAGTATCGCGGGACGCCTGTTGCCCCAACAGAAGTTCAGGAAGCTTCTTTTGGGCGACAGGCATCCCGCAATGTATCGAAATAGAATAGCCACAGTGGGCCAGGGATACCACTCACCTGCTTGACTTCATCCTTCCCAACAATCTGACTGCAGCCAATCAAAACGGGTTCCTCTACTTCCTCTTTCTTTTTCACATCAACTTTTTTCTGAGTTTTCAAATCTGGTTCTTCTATGATCTCGAAATCAGAATCATCGCTGGAAAGTGTGTCTTGGAAATTGTTTTTCTGTTAGACAAAAAAAAAGGGGGGTTTGCTTTGACATTGTTTGCACATTAATGTGCAAGGGGCAATAACTTACATCAGAAATACCTCAAACATGCAGAATTGGGGCCACTAGATGGAGCGAACGATCATAAGAAATAAATAAATTAGATATGTTACATGGATTAGTTGTGGCGGCTGTGTGAATGCTGAGACATTTGCACAGCAAATTTTTTATAAATAGACCCCTAGGACTTTTTGCGCAAATATATAAAAAAAATGATAGCCTAAAGGGTTAGTAATCTTGCTTTGTGGATTTGGCTTTGAGTTCAAAACCCCCTGTGTGGAGTTTGTACACTATATTACCAAAAGTATTGGGACGCCTGCATTTAGGTTTTAACAGTGTGTCTATGGGAATGTTTGACTATTCTTGCAGAATGTCGGACGAGAAGGCCTGGCTTGCAGTCTCCGCTCTAATTCATCCCAAAGATGTTCTATCGGGTTTAGGTCAGGACAGTCAAATTCCTCCACCCCAAACTCACGCATCCATGTCTTTATGGACCTTGATTTGTGCACTGGTCCAAATCATTTGGTGGAGGGGGGATCATGGTGTGGGGTTGTTTTTATGGGGTTGGGCTTGGCCCCTTAGTTCCAGTGAAGGGAGATCTTAAGGCGTCCGTATACCAAGACATTTTGGACAATTTCATGCTCCCAACTTTGTGGGAACAGTTTGGGGATGACCCTTTCCTGTTCCAGCATGACTGCCCACCAGTGCAAAAAGCAAGGTCCATAAAGACATGGATGGGCGAGTTTGGGGTGGAGGAACATGACTGGCCTGCAAAAAGTCCTGACCTAAACCCATGGGTGTCTGCATGGGGGGCAAGTGCCCCCTGTGGAGCAAGGTGTGCACACACAGACACCCAGGGCCAATCCTGGATGAGTGCCACAAGCTGCTGCAAAGGGGGGGGGGGGCTCCAAAGCTGTGGCAGTCACTTACTGTTACATTCAGCAGCAGCGACGCCGCCCCGACTCCCGGGACTCTCTTATTGCACCATCCGCTAGCCTCTCTGCTGCCCGCTGCACTGGTTGCTAGACTCGCCTGGTGTCTAGGAACTAGTGATGTCACGTCATGAGGCCGAGGCAAGGCCCCAGCATTCAGAGCGGAGGAGGAACATCTTCCTCCTTCTCGCCTGGTCAATTTTGGCCCCACTCACCTCCTCCATCTTCTCCAGGCAGCGTGTCTCAGAGCCTGATGGAAGGATGGGAGCACTCCTGAAGAGCTGAGTGTGAGCTGTGCACCTGCACCATCACCTGTCTGAGGAGAGGCAGCCTGTGTCCATGTTCTGGAGCTCATCTAACAGCACTACTTACTTGTATAATTGCAGTCAAGGTGTTAAATTAATTATTTCATGATAAAAATGCGGGAGATATCATTGTTAAACTTCAAAAAATGCTCTTTACCTGGCTGTAATGCTGACCCGTGGGTCTGAATGCTTTCTAAGCCAAAGCCTGTATGCACATACAAAAGTTTAAGGAAAGTTAAGAATTCTTATCTGTATCCCTCCTCCGGGTTAATATAAATATTGGAACAACAGAGTCATGGGGCTGGCATTTAAAAGAAAGAAAAGTCATTAGTGGAAACCTCTGTAAGCAAAAAAAGCAGATTAGAAATTGCTAATCAGACAATGGCAGCTGGATCTTTTAATTAAGCTCTTGCATCAGGTTTCTCAAACCTTTGCATGCCTGCGCTTTATGTGATAATTACTAAACCCCTCCCTATCATGACATTGTCAAAAAGGGGCGGGGCATGAGTGACCTTAAAATGATGCCCACCTGAAAAAATTTCTGCGGACGCCCATGCCTCAACCCAATACAACGCGTTTCGGATGAATTCGAGTGGAGACTGTGAGCCAGGCCTTCTTGTCCATCAGTGCCTGACCTCACAAATGTGCTGTTGGAAGAATGGTCAAACATTCCCATAGACACACTCCTAAACCTTGTGGACAGCCTTCCCAAAAGATTTGAAGCTGTTATAGCTGCAGAGGGTGGGCCAACTCTATATTGAAACCTAGGGACTAAGACTGGGATGTCATTAAAGTTTATGTGTGTATAAAGGCAGGCGTCACAATACTTTTGGTAATATAGTGTAGGTCTTCATGTGAGTTTCCTCTGGTAGATGAATTAGCAGAAATGCTGGCAGTGTAGTCTAATTATTAGATGGTGAGCTCCTTTGGGGGACATTATTTAATAATTCTCATAAATAACATGGCGCCAACAGTCCTGGGACAAGGTCCTTTAGCACCCAAGGTAAAAAGGCCAAAGTGCATCCCCTGCCCCTATAGCTGCATAGGTATCAGGTCCTGCCCTTTTTTTTAAGTATGGTTATAGATTATGTTTTCACGACCTATGTGTACGTGATACAACTTAGAATGTCCTGCTACCCGCAGTACCTGGATATTATATTTGCTTAAATAAATTTGTGTATTCATGGCGGTTATTTTCTGGCATGAACATCATAATACATCCTCTGCCAGCACCTGCCTCAATTGTTTGATGATCTCAATATACATCCTAGTCCTTTCTTATGTTCTCTTTAGCCTTTGTTTACTCCTGATGTTGGTTTATGCATTAGCAAATAAAAAGACCTGTCTTCTCATAGAGAGTGTTTAGTCGAGAGCTGTATTGGTCAGCTGAGGACCCTGTGTTTACATTCCTGATTGGCCCTCATATGGAGGAACTTTGCCTTTTTTTGGAACCTAATCCCCCAGAATATCACTCTGAGACCAACCAGCTGACCACTCTGAGACCCAGTAGCTGACTGCCCTGGGAACCACCAGCTGACCACTCTGAGACGTAGCAGCTGAGCATGCTAAGCCCCCGTACACACGGTCGGAAATTCCGACCACAAAATCCGTTGGATTTTTTCCGACGGATTTTGTCCGACACTGGTGTTGCATACACACGGTCGGACAAAGTTGTCGGAAAATCCGATCATTCTGAACGTGGTGACGTTCGTTGCATAGTAGCCAATAGCTTTGGTCTCGTAATTTGATCTGAGCATGCGTGGCACTTTGTCCGTCGGAATTCTCTACACACGATCAGAAAAAGTCAGATCGGATTTTGTTGTCGGAAAATTTGAGAGCAGGATCCGATGGAGCCCACACACGGGCGGATTTTCCGACAACATGGTCCGATCAGACATTTTCCGTCGGAATTTCCCATGTGTACGGGGCATAAGACCCACCGGTTGACCACTCTGAGACCCAGCAGCTGACCACACTGAGACCCACAAACATATCACTCTGAGACTTACCAGCAGACCATGCTGAGATCCACCAAATGACCACTCTGAGACCCAGCAGTTCAGCATGCTGAGACCCAGCAGTTGACCACTCTGAGACTCAGCCGCTGACAACTCTGAGATCCTTTAGTTGACCACTTTGAGACCCACCAGCTGACCACTCTGAGACCCACCAGCTGACCACTTTGAGACCCACTAGCTGACCACTCTTTAGCCTCATACACACGATCGGACCGTGGACCAACTTTCCCGTGGATTTTTGTCCAAAGGGCGTTGGCCCCAAGTTGGTATTGCATACACACGGCAGGACTTTTTCAGCCAACTTTCACCAAATCACTTGGTTTTTCTGCTCTTTACCGCCACCTTTGGTCAACTTCTGTATTGTTGTCTGATCTTTTACATTGGTTCTGCATTGGTTTGTACAAAAGTCCGTTGGTTTTGTGTACACACGATCGGACTTTGGTCCATCTGACTTTTGTTGGCAGAAAGTTGGTCCGTTCCCACAGCCAATAAAAGTCAGATGAAACCTGGAAAAAGTTGGTCCGATGGAGCGTACACACGGTCGGATGTTGGTCCAAAACAGCTGTTTTGCATGTTGGTTGTCAAAAAGTCCGATCGTGTGTACGGGCCTTTAGACTCACCAGTTTATCACTCTGAGATCCCCCAGATTATCACTCTGAGGCCAACCAGCTGACCACTCTGAGACCCAGTAGCTGACCACCCTGGGAACCACCAGCTGACCACTCTAAGACCCAGTAGCTGACCGCTCTGGGAACCACCAGCTGACGACTCTGAGACCCAGCACCTTATTATTCTGAGACCCAGGAGCTGACTACACTGAGACCCAACATATCACATATAGACTTACCAGCAGACCATGCTGCGATCCACCAAATGACCACTCTGAGATCTACCAGCTGGGCACTCTGAGACCCAGCAGCTTATCACTGAGACTAACCAGCTGACCATGCTGAGATCCACCAGATGACCACTCTGAGACCTACCAACTGACCACTCTCGGAATGGATGATTGTTTGAAAGATTTTACAACCTTGTCTAAATGCTATTAGTAATTCCAGAGACATGCAGTACTGGGAATGCCTGTTTGCTCTTCCCTCTGTCCAGCTAAATATGGTTCAGTAGACATGTTTGTAACCCCTGGCTGCGGAATATGCCTCTGAGCAGTCAAATCTCACCTAGTAGACTGACCGACCCTTAAAGTTGACCTGAATTCAAAAAGTGAAGATTTGCTATGTTATAGGCAAAGCTATATTTTCCCTGCTGGATAATGTAGTTATTTTATGTTATGGAGAATGTAACAGAAGGAGGAACCTCATATTACATCCAGATTATTAGATAATTCAGCTAATAAACATGAAAAATTAACTGTCTTAAGGACCTTGACTCCTCTATGAAGAAAATGGTGCTCTGTTCTAATGTATTTGGATACCATTTAAAATGAATGTAACATTTGTTGCAGTTGAGGTTCCAGCAAAGCATAGATGTAAGGCCCCATGCACACGAGACGCAGATGCAAACTCTGCTGAACGCGCGTTTTAAAAAGCAGAAACCCGCGTTTAAAAACGCGCGTTCTGCTGTGTTTTCATGCCGCGTTTAGACGCGTTTAGTTGCGTTTAGACGCGTTTGCGTCTATAAGCATTTGTAAAGATAACATCATATAGACCCTCCCCAAGCTCAGAAAGCATGTATTATTAACTATTTCTGCCATTTTGATCAGAGTGAGCAGCAAAGAAAGCAGTTGTACACTTGCATTTGCCTCTCTTTCTGTGTTTTTTTTTTTAAAATGGATCCCATATTGAATATATGTCAGGAAATGCTCCTGATGTTGCTCTTGATGCGGCAGCAATGTCGTCGCAAATTTGCATGAGAGGTCCAAAATCAGAGCTTGTCGATATTGGACCCATCCGTTGATGGCACAGCGAATGTCCGTTGGATATTTCACAAACATGTATGCATTTCACAAACATGTATGGATCAGTGAGTATATATGCTCCATGAACTCTAAACTAATTACGACATTTTAAACCAATTTTTCTAGTATTTTTTATGGTTTACCATCATATTTCTAAGTTTTCTGCTCCAAAAAATTGGGGTCCTTTAAAAAGGCTTATAAACGCAAACGCGGCTAAACGCAGGTGCCTGCGTTTATCCGCGTTTAGCCGCGTTTTGCGTCTGAAACGCAGAAAAGCAAAGTGTCTGAACGCATTTTTTTGCTTCTGGAAAAACGAGGTTAAACGCAACTGCATAAAAATGTGAAAAAACTAGACTGTGTACATGGACACATAGGATAACATTGCATGCGTTCAGGGGCAGTTGAAAAAAGTGTCCAACTGCCTCTGAACGCGCGTTTAACAGCGCCTCGTGTGCATGAGGCCTTAAACTTAGGCACCCCCTAATAGGTGTTGTAACTGAGAACTTGTTATGTCACATGCTCCATTTCACATCTTCTCCATAACATCCCCTTCAGGGGAGTCTATCAATAATTTGTCTTCACACTCCATGAATCCTGATGAACCATCCGTAGGATTGCCCAGGTCGGGGGGATCTTCCCTCCTCTGTGCGGGGGTTTGCAATTACAGACAACAAGTTTCCCAATCCTCCCAGCATGGCACCCTGACTAGTCACTGTATTGGAGTAAACACGGTTGGAAATGATACCGTGTTGGCTAAACATCCAAAAGCTTGTAGTATAAACACTGCACCTTCCCAACATTGTAAGTAATAGTTACATAGGACATTAACCTTGCTTCCAATTACAGGACAACAGGCATCACTTCAATGACAAGTGGGTCATAAATACTAAACAGGAAAATTACTAGCAGGCATTGACTCCAATGTGGGTGGGTACAAGGAAAAGGGGGGGGGGGGGGTTGGGGCTAAATGGCAGAAAACCTTTTTTTGCTGTGAGATGGTTTGAAAAAGGTTTTTGTAGCACAAAGTATATATTTAAAGCTTATGTAAAAATCGAATATATAAGCTTTACAAATGTTATTTCAAAAGTAAATTTTAATATATTTAAATCTGCAGCTTTAATAAAATAGTACTTGGTGATCCTGCCATCAACATTCTTGTATAGGTATTTCCTCTTGTAGGGTGACAACACACTGTTCCTTTGTTCCAATTGTGCTCTTGCGTTGTCAGCTTGTCACATAGGCTTGGGATGGGGACTACAAGGGACCATTTTAAACACACAACATGCAGGCATGGTCCACCGTTGATACCACCAGAAAACCTGCCCTAGGATATGCCATGCACTTAACCACTTAAAGTGGTTCTGCTGGAGCCCCCCCCTCCCTCCCCTTATTAGCTGAGCCTAATCTGATCCACTATCTCCCTCCTCATTGGGCAGATTGATAGCCATTGACTGCCACTGCTTTCAATCAAATGCTGTGACGAGGGAGCCAGAGGTGGGGCAGAGTTGCCCGGTCTATGTCAATAGATGCAGACTAGATGGCTCGGTAGGGAGCATGCATGGGTGCCCCCCCATGGAACAATCATATCAAGGTATCGCATGCAAGAGGAAGGGAATTTTTCCATTTTAAAAAAAAAAACCCGGGGGGGGGGTTTTTTTAAAAAATTTTTAATTTGGGTTTTTAAAAGGGGGTTTTTTCCCAAAAAAATTTTTTTTTAAAAACCCCCGGGGGGGGGGGGTTTTTTTTTTTGGGGGTTTTCCCAAAAAGGGGGACCCCCCCCCGGGGAACCCCCCCCCCCCCCTTTTTTTTGGGGGGGGGGGCCCCCTTTTTAAAAAAAAATTCCGGGGGGGGTTTTAAAAAGGGGTTTTTAAAAAAAATTTTTCCCCCTTAAAAAAAATTTTGGGGCCCCCCCCCCCCCTTTTTTCCCAAAAAGGGGGCCCCCCGGGGGGGGGGGGGTTTTTTCCCCCCTTTTAACCCCGGGGGGGGGCCCCCGGGGGGGGGGGGAAAATTTGGGGGGGGGCCCCTTTTAAAAAAAAAATTTTTGGGGGAAAATTGGGGGCCCCCCCAAAAATTAAAAAAGGGGGGACCCAAAAAAGGGGAAAGGGGTTTTAAAAAAAAAATTTTTAAAACCCCAAAACCCTTTAAAAAAATTTAAAAAAAAAAACCCCCAATAAAAATTTTTTTTTCCCCCGGGGGTTTTCCCCCTTTTTCCCGGGGGAAAATTTTTGGGAAAAATTTTTGTTTTTTTAAAAAATTTTCCTTAAATTTTTTTTTTGGGGGGGGGTTTTTTTTGGGGGGTTTAAATTTTTTTTTTTTAAAGGGGGAAAAATTTTTTTAAATTTATTTTTTTTTTTTAAAAAAATTTCTTTTTTTTTTTTTTTTAAATTTTTTTTTTTTAAAAAAAAATTTTTTTATTTTAAAATTTTTTAAAAATTTTTTTTTTTTTTTGGGGAAAAAAAATTTTTTTAAAAGGGGAAAAAAAAATTTTTGGTTTTAATTTAAAAAAAAAAAAATTTTTTTTTTTCCATTTTTTTAAATTTTTAATTTTTTTCCCTTTTTTTTCCCTTAAATGGGAAAAAAAAATTTTCCAAAAAAAAATTTTTTTGGGGGCCCCCAAAAGGGGGGGGTTTTTGGAAAATGTTTTGGGCCGGGGGGGAAACCGGGGGGCCCCCCCCCCTTTTTTTTTTTTAAAAAAAATTTTGGGTTTTTTTTTTTAAAAAAAAAGGGGGGGGGTTTTGGGGGGGGGGGGGGAAAAAAAGGGGGGGGTTTTTAAAAAAAAACCCGGGGGGGGAAAAGGGGGGGGAAAAGGGGAAAAAAAATTTTTTTTTGGGGGGGGGAAAGGGGGGGTTTTTTCCCAAAAAGGGGGGTTTTTGGGGGGGTTTTTTTTGGGGGGGGGGGGAAATTTGGGGGGGTTTTTTTTTTTTCCCCTTTTTTTTTGGGGGGGGGGGGGGGCCCCCTTTTTTTAAAATTTTTTTGGGGGGTTTTTTTTAAAGGGTTTTTAAAAAGGGGGGGTTTAAAAAAAAAATTTTTTGGGGGGGGCCCTTTTAAAAAAAAAAAACCCCCCCAAAAAAAAACCCTTAAACCCCCCCCCTTTTCCCCCCCGGGGGGTTTTTCCCCGGGGGGGCCCCCTTTAAAAAAATTTTTTCCTTTTTTTTCCCCCTTTTTTTTAAATTTTTTCCCCTTTTAAATTTTCCAAAATTTTTTTGGGGTTTTTTTTTAAAAGGGGTTTTTAACCCCCTTTAAGGGGGGAAAATTTTAATTTTTTGGGCCCCCCCCCCGGGGGCCCCAAAATTCCAAAAAGGGTTTAAAAAAAAAAAAAAAAAAAACCCCCCCAAGTTTTTCCCCCTTGGTTTTTGGGGGCCACCCCCAAAACCCTTCCCGGGCCCCAAAAATTTTTCCCAAACCCAAAAATTTTTTTCCCCCCGGGAAAAATTCCGGGAAAACCCCCCCCAAAAAAAAATTTTTTTTTTTTGGTTTTTTTTTTTTTGGGGGGGGTTTTTTTGGGTAAAAAAAAAAGGGGAAAAGGGAAAAAAAAATTTTTTTAAAAAAAAAAAAAATTTTTTTTTTTTAAAATTTTTTTTTTAAACCCCAAACCTACTTTTTTTAAAAAAAAAATTTTTGGGGAAATTTTTTTTTAAAAAAAAGGGGGCCTTGGGGGTTATTTTAAAAAATTTTTTTTTTTTTTTAAAAAAAGGGGGGTTTTTATTTTAAAAAAAAAATTTTTTTCCCCCCCCCTTTTTTTTTCCCAATTTTTTTTTTTTTTCCCCTTTTTTTTAAAAAAAGGGTTGGGGGGGGCCCCCAAATTTTTTTCCTTTTTTCCCCTTTTTTCCCCTTTGGGGGGGGTTTTCCCGGGAAAAAAAAAAACCAACCCCCCATTTCCCGGGCCCCTTTTTTTTAAAAGGGGTTTTTTTTCCCCCCCAAAAACCCCCCCCCCCGGGGGGGGTTTTCCCCCGGGCCCGGGAAAAGGGGGGGGGGGGGGGGGGGGGGGGGGGGGTTTTTGGGGGGGGAAACCCCCCCCCCTTTCCCCGGGGCCCGGGGGTTTTAACCCCCCCCCCAAAAGGGCCCGGGGGGGTTTGGGGGCCCGGCCCCGGGGCCAAAAGGGCCCCTTTTCCCGGGGGGCCCCCCCCCGGGGGGTTTTGGGGCTTTTTTAAACCCCCCCCAAAACCCCCCAAAGGTGGGGCCAACCCCCCCCCCTTTTTTTCCCCTTTAAAATTCCCCCCCGGAAAAACCCCTTTTTTTTAAAAAAAAATTTTTTTTTAAAAAAACCAAAAATTTAAATTTTTTTTAAAAACCCCCCAAAAAAAAAAAACCCCCGGGGGGGCCCCCCCTTTTTTTTGGGAAAGCCCCCCCCAAAAAAAAAAACCCCCTTTTTTTTAAGGGTTTCCCCTTTTTTTCCCCCCCAAAAAAAAAAACCCCCGGGGGGGGGGGAAAAAAATTTTTTTAAAAGGGTTTTTTAAAAAAAAAAAAAATTTTTTTTAAAAAACCCCCCAAAAAAAAAAAATTTTTTTTTTTTCCCCCCCTTTTAAGGGGGGCCCCCCCCCCCCCCCCCCCCCGGGGGGGGTTTTTTTGGGGGGTTAAAAAGGGCCCCCGCTTTTGGGGGAAATTTAAAATTTTTTGGAGGTTTTTTAAAAAAGGGGTTTTTCCCCCCCCCCGGGGGGTTTGGGGGGGGGGTTGGCCCCCTTTTTTGGGGGGGGGGGCCCCCTTTTTTTAAAAATTTTTGGGGCCCCCCCGGGGGGGGGAAAAAAATTTTTTTTTAAAAAACCCCCCTTTTTTTTTGGGGGGGGAAAAAAAGGGAAAATTTGGGGGGGGGGCCCCCGTCCCCGGCCCCCCCCCTCCCCAAAATTTTCCTTTTTTTAAAAAATTTTTTTTTTTAAAAAAAAAAAAAAATTTGGGAAATTTTAAAAAATTTTTAAAAAAAAAAAGGGGGGTTTTTTAAAACCCCCCCCCCCAAAAAAAGGTTTTTTTAAGGGTTCCTTTTTTTTTTTTTTTTTTTTTTTTTTTTTTTTGGGGAAAGTTGGGTTTTTGGGCCCCCCCTTTTTAAAAAAAAAAATTTTTTTTAAAAAAAAAAAAAAAAATTTTTTTTTTTTTTTTTTCCCCCCCCCCAAAGGGGAAAAAAAAGGGCCTTTAAAATTGGGGTTTTTTTTTTTAAACCCCCTTATTTTAAAGGGAATTTTTAAATTTTTGGGGCGGGGGTTTTCCCTTTTTAAATTTAAATTTTTTTTTTTAAACCCAAAAAAAAAGGGGGAAAATTTAAAACCAAAAAAAAAAAAATTTTTGGGTTTTTTTTAAAATTTAAAAAAACCCAAATTTTTTTTTTTTTTTTAAAAAAAAAAAATTTTTTAAAAATTTTTTTTCCCCAAAAAAAACCAAACCCTTTTTTTAAAAAAAAAAAAAATTTTTTTTCCCCATTTTTCCAAAAAAAAAATTTTTTTAAAAAATTGAAAAAAAATTTGAAAATTTTTAAAAAAAAAATTTTTCCCCCAAAAAAAAATTTTTTTTCCCCAAAAAATGGGAAAACCAAAAAAAGGGGGGGGTTTTTTTTTTGGGGGGGGGGGGGGGGGGGTTTTTGGGGGGGGGGGGGTTTTGGGTTTGAATAAAGGGGGGAAAAGGGGGGGGGGGGGAAAAAAAAAAGGGGGGGCCCAAGGGGGGGGGGTTTTTTTAAAATTTTTTTTTTTTTTAAAAAGGGGTTTTTTTTTTGGGGGTTTTAAAAAGGGGGGGAAAAAAAAAAAATTTTTTTTAAAAAATTTTTTTTAAAAAAAAGGGGGGGCCTTTTTGGGGGGGGGGGGGGGGCCCTTTACCCCCCCAAAAAATTTTTTTTGGGGGGGGGAAAAAAGGGGGGGGGGGGAAAAAGGGGGTTTTTTTGGGGGGGGCCCCCTTTTTTTCCAAAAAAACCCCCGGAATTTTTTTAAAAAAACCCCTTTGGTTCCCCCCAAAGGGTTTAAACCCCGGGAAACCCGGGGCCCGGTAACCCCCCGGGGGGGGGGGGGGAAAAAATTTTTTTCCCCGGGGGGGGGAAAAAATTTTTTTTTTCCCAAAAAGGGGGGGGGCCCTTTTTAATTTTTTTTTCCCCGGGAAAATTTAAAAAACCCAAAAAAAAAAGGGGGACCCCCCCTTTTAAACTTTTTTTTTTCCCCCCCGGCCCGGCCCTTTTCCCCTTTTTTCCCCCCCAAAAAAAAAAAAACCCCCTTAAAACCCCCCCAAAAACCCCCCCCAAAAAAATTTTTTTTTCCCCTTAAAAAAAAATTTTTGGGGGGGTTTTCCCCCCCGGGGGGGGGAAAAATTTTTTTAAAGGGGTTTGCAAAAATTTTTTTTTTCCCCCCCCCCAAAAAAAAAAAAAAAGGGGGAAAAAATTTTTGGGGGTTTTTTTTAAAAAAATTTTAAAAAAAAAAAGGGGGGGTTTTTTTAAAAAAAAAACCTAAAAATTTAAAACCCCCTTAAAAACCTAATTTTTGGGTTTTCCCAAAAAAAATTTGGGGAAAAACCCCTTTTTTAAAAAAAAATTTTTTTTTTTTCCCCCCCCCAAAAAAATTTTTTCAAATTTTTACTCCCCCCCCCCTTTTTTTTTAAAATTTTTTTCCCCAAAAAAACCCCCCCGGGGTTTTTTTTCCCTTTTAAGGGCCCGGGCCCCCTTTGGGGGCCCCCCCCTAAAATTTTTTTTTTTAAAAAAAAAAAAAAAAAAAAAAACCCCCCCCCCCCCCCCCCTTTTTTTTTAAAATAAAACCCCCAAAAAATTAAAAAAAATTTTTTTTTTTTTTTTTTGCCCTTTAACCTTTTCCCCCCCCCCCCCAAAACCCCAAAATTTTTTTGGGGGTTGCCCCTTTTTTTTTTTTTTTTTGGGGGGTTTTTTTTTGGGAAAAAACCCACCTTTTTTTGGGGAAACCCCCCCCAAAAAAAAAACCCCCCCCTTTTTTAAGGGGAAAAAAAAACCCCCCCTTTTTTTTAAAATTTTTTTTTTTGTTTTTTTGGGGGGAAAAAACCTTTGTGGGGGGGAAAAACCCCCAACGGGGGTTTTGGGGGCCCCCCCCTTTTTTGGTTTGGGCCTTTTAAAATTTTTTTTAAAAAAAAAATTTCCCGGGGCCCCCTTTTAAATTTAAAAACCCCCCCGGGCCCGGGGGAAAAAACCCCCTTTTAATTTTTTTTTAAAAAATTTTTTAAAAAATTTTTAAATTGGGGGGGTTTTCCCCCTTTTTTTTTTAAAAATTTTTGGTTTTTTTTGGGGGGGGGAAAAATTTTCCCCAAAAGGGGGGTTTGGGGAAACCCCTTTTCCCCCTTTTGGGGAAAAAATTTTTTTTTTTTTTTTTTTTTTTTTTTTTTTATTAAAGGGGGGGGTTTTTGGGAAAAAAAAAGAAAAAACCCCCCCAAAAAAAAAAAAAAAATTTTTAAAAAAAAATTTTTTTAAAATTAAAAAAAATTTTTAAAAATTTTTTTTGGGGGAACCTTTTTTTCCAAAAAATTTAAACCCTTTGGGGGGTTTTTTTTTTCTTTTGGCCCCCCCCCAAAACCCCCCTTTTTTTTTTTTTTTTAAAAGGGGAAAAAAAAAAAATTTTTTAATTAAAAAAAAATTAAAAAAAAAAAAAAATTTTTTGAAAAAATTTTAAAAAAAAAAATTTTTTTTTAAAAACCCCTTTTTTTAAACAAAAAAAAAAAACCAAATTTTTTTTTTTTTTAAAAAAAAGGGGTTTTGGGAGGGGGTTTTAAGGGGAAAATTCCCCTTAAGGGCCCTTAAAAATTTTTTTTTTTTCCCCTTTTAAAAAAGGGGAAAAATTTAAAAATTTTAAAAAAAAAAAAGGGAATTTTAAAAAAAAAATTTTTTAAAAAAAAAGAAAAAAAAAAAAATTTTTAAAAAAAAAAAAATTTTTGGAAAAGAAAAAAGGGGGGGAAAAGGGCAGGGGTTTTTGAAAAAAATTTTGGGGGAAAAAAAAAAAACAAAAAATTTTTTTTTTTTTAAAAAATTTTTAAAACAAAAAAAGGTAAAAAAATTTTTTGGGGGGGAAATTTTTTTTTGGGTTGGTAAAAAAAAAACCCTTTTTTTTTTAAAAAACCCGAAAAAAATTTTAAAAATTTTTTAAAGGGAAAACCCAAAAAAAAAAATTTTTTTAAAAAATTTTTTAAAAAAACCCTTTTTAAAAAAAAAAAAGGGGGGGGTTTTTTTAAAAGGGAAAAAAAAAAAAAATTTAAAAAAAAGGGGGGGGCCCCCCAAAAAACCGGCCCGGGGGGTTTTTTTTTTTTTAAAATTTCCCAAAAAAATTTTTTAAAATTTAAAAAGGGAAAAAACCAATTTTTTTTTTTTTAAAAAAAGGGCCCCAACCAAAAAAAAAAAAAACCCCCGGGTTTTTAAAACCCCCCCAAAAAATTTCCCGGGGGCCCAAACCGGGGGGGGGGGGGAAAAAAAATTTTTCCGGGTTTTTCCTTTTTTTTTTTTTTTTTTTTAAAAAAATTTTTAAAAAATTTAACAACCAAAAAAAAAAAAAAAAGGGGCCCCCCCCCCCCCCAAAAAAAAAAATTTTGGGCCCCAAAAACCTAAAGGGGGGGAAAATGGGATAAAAAACTTTAAAAAATTTAAAAAAAAAAAATTTTTAAAAAAAAAAAAAAATTTTTTTTTTTTTTAAAAAAAAAAAAAAAAAAATTTTTAAAAAAATTTCCCCCCCCGGGGAGGGGAAATTTTTTTTAAAAACCAAAAAAAAAAAAAAAAAAAGGGGGAAAAAAAAAAAAAAGGGGGGAAAAAACCCCCCCCTTTGGGGAAAAAATTTAAAAAAAAAAAGGGAAAAAAAAAGGGTTTTAAAAAAAAAAAAAACCCTTTTACAGGGTTTTTTTTTTTTAAAAACCCTTTTTTTTTTAAAATTTTTTTTTTTAAAAAAACCCAAATTTTTTTTTTTTTAAAAAAACCCCAAAAAATTTTTTTTTAAAATTTTTTTTAAAAAAAAAATTTAAAAAAAAAAAAAAAATTTCCTTTTTTTTTTTTTTTTTTTTAAAAACCCTTTTGGGTTTTTTGGGTTAAATTTTTTAAACCCCCCCCCTTTTTTTTTTGGGGGTTTTTTTTTTGGGTTTTGGGGGGGGGGGTTTTGGGCCCCAAAAAAAAAACCCCCTTTTTTTTCCCCCGGGGGGGGTTTCCCAATTTTTTTTGATTTTTTGGGGGCGGGGGGTTTTGGGGGGGGGTTTTTTAATTTTTTTTTTTTGGGGGGGGGTTTTTAAAAAATTTTTTTAAATTTCCTTTTTTCCCCCTTAACCCTTTCCCGGGGTTTTTCCCCCCCCGGGCCCCCCTTTTCCCCCGGGAAAATTGGGGGGGAAAAATTTTAATTTTCCTTTTTTTTTCCCCCCCCCCAAAAAAAAAAATTTTTAATTTTTTTTTTGGGTTTTTTTTTTCCCTTTTTTTTTGGGCCCCCGGGTTTTGTAAAACCCTTTTATTGGGGGGTTTTTTGGGGTTCCTTTTTTTAAAAAAAATTTTTTTTTTGGGGGGGGTTTGGTTTTTTTTAAAGGAAATTTTTCCCCAAAAAAAAGGGGGGGGTTTTTTCCCCCCCCAAAAAAAGGGTTTTTCCCCCCCCCGGGGCCCCCCCCAAAAAACCCCGGGGGAAAAAAAAGGGGCCTTTTGGTTTTTTTTTTTTTTTTGGGGGGTTTTTGGGGGTTTTCCCTTTAAAGGGCCAAAAAAAACCCCAAAAAAAATTTTTTAAAAAAATTTTAAAAAATCCCCCAAAAAATTTAAAAAAATTTTTTTAAAAAGGTTTTCCTTTTTTTTTTTTTTAAAATTTTTTTTTTTAAATTTTTAAAAAGAAAAAAAAAAACCCCCTTTTTTTGGGGGGGTTTTTTTTAAAAAATTTTAAAAATTTTTTTTTTGGGAAAAAAAAAAAAAAGGGGGGAAAAGGGGGAAATTTTTGGTTAAAGGGTTTAAAAAACCGGGCCTTTTTTTTTTTTTCATTCCAGGGCCCAAAAAATTTTTTTTTAAAAAAAAAAAAAAACCCCCCCCCCCCCCTTTTTTTTCCCTTTTTTTTTGGGTTTTTGGTTTTTTTTTTTTAAAATTTTTTTCCCCCCCCCCCAAAAAAAAAAAGGGGGGGGGAAAAAAAAAAAGGAAAAGGGGGGGTTTTTTTTTTTTTCCCCCCCCCAAGAAAAAATTTTTTTTTTAAAAAAAAATTTTTTTTTGGGGGTTTTTCCCAAAAAAAATTTTTTTTTTTAAAAAAAAATTTTTTTTTTAAAAAAAAAGGTTTCCCCCAAAAAAAATTCTTTTTTAAAAAAAAGGGGGGGGCCAAAATTTTTTTGGGGTTTTTTTTTTCGGGTTTTTCCTTTCCCCAAAAAAATTTTTTTTAAACCTTTTTTTGGGGGAAAAGCCTTTTTTTTTTTTATTTCCCCAAAAAATTTTTAAAAAAAATTTTTAAAATTTTTTAAAAATTTAAAAAAAAAAAAGGGGGGGGGAAAAAAAATTTTTTTTGGGGGTTTTTGGGCCCCAAAAAAAGGGTTTTTTTTCCCAAAAAAAAAAATTTGCTTTTTTTTTCCCCCAAGGGGGGGGGAAAAAAAAAATTTTTAAAAAAAATTTAAAAAAAATTTTTTTTTTTTTTTTAAACCCCCGTTGGGGGTTTTTTGGGAAAAATTTTTTTAAAAAAAAAGGAAAACCCCAAAAAAAAGGGGGTATTTTTTTTTTTTTAAATTTTTCCCCCCCCCCCAAACGGTTTTTTTTCAGGGACTTTTAAAATTTTTGGGGCCCCCCAAAACCCCCCCTTTTTTTTTTCCCCCCCTTTTTTAAAAACCGGGGGAAAAAAAACCCCCCCCTTTTTTTTCCCCCCGGCCCAAAAAAATTTTTTTTTTTGAAAATTTTAAATTTTTTTTTTTTTAAAAACCCCAATTTCCAATTTGGGGTTTTTAAAAGGGGAAAAAAAGGGAAATTTTTAAAAATTTTTTTTTAAAAAAAAATTTTTTTTAAAAAAAATTTTTAAACCCCCCCCTTTTTTTTTTTTTGTTTTTTAAACCCAAAAATTTTTGGGGGTTTTTTCCTTCCTTTTTAAAAAAAAATTTAAAAAGGGCCCCCCAAAAAAAAAAATTTTTTTTTTTTAAAAAAATTTTTTTTTAAAAATTTAAATTTTTTTCCCCTTTTTTTAAAAAATTTTTTTAAACCCCCCCTTTTTTTTTTGGGTTTTTTTTTTCCCAAAGGGTTAAAAATTGGGGGTTTTTTTAAAAAAATTTTTTTTTTTTTTTAAAAACCCCCCCCCAATTTTTTAAAAAGGGTTTAAACCCTTTTTTTAAAAAAATTTTTTTTTAAAAAAAAAAAATTTAAAAAACCCAAAAAAAAATTTTTTTTTTTTTGAAAATTTTAAAAAATTTTTAAAAAAAAAATTTTCCCCTTTTGGGGAAAGGGGTTTTTTTTTAAAAATTTTTTTTTCCCCAAAAATTAAATTTTTTTTAAAAATTTTTTTTCCAAAAAAAAAATTTTTTTTTTTTTAAAAATTTTTTTTAAAAAAAAAAAAAAATTTTTTTTTTTTTTAAATTTTAAATTTTTTAAAAAAAAAAACAAAAAAAAAAAAAAAAATTTTTTCCCCTTTTTCCCTTTGTTAAAAAATTAAAAAAAAAATTTCCCCTTTGAACCGGGGCCCCGGGGGGCCCCAAAAAAAACCCCCCCCAAAAAAAACCTTTTAAAAAAAAAAAGGGGGGGTTTTTTTTTCCAAAAAAAACCCCTTTTTTAAAATTTTTAAAAAATTTTAAATTTTTTTTTGGGAAAAAATTTTTAAAAAAAAAAACCCCCTTTTAAAAAAAAAAAAACGGGGAAAACCCCCCCTTTTTTTTAAAAACCCCTTTTTTAAAAAATTTTAAATTTTCCCCCCTTTTAAAAAAAAGGGGTTTTAAAAAAAAAAAAAATTTTTTTTTTCCCCCCCTTTTAAAACCCCAAAAAATTTTTAAAATTTTTTTTTTTTAAAAATTTTTTTGGCCAAAAAAAAAACCCAAAAAAGGGGGGGTTTTTTTAAAAAAAAAAGGAAAAACCCCCTTTTTTAAAATTTTAAAAAATTTTTGGGTTTTTTTTTTAAAATTCCCCCTTTTTTTTTCCCCAAAAAAACCCCGGGGTTTTTTCCCCCAAAAATTTTTCCAAAATTTTTTAAAAAAAAAAAAAAAAAAATTTTTTTAAAAAAAAAAAAAAATTTTAAAAAATTAAATTAAAGGGGGGGCCCGGGGGTTTTTTTAAAAAAGGGGGAAAAAAAAAAAATTTTTAAAAAAAATTTTAAAATTTTTTTTTTTTTAAATTTTTTTTTTTTTTTAAAAAAAATTTTTTAAAAAAATTTTTAAAAAAAAAAGGGGGGGTTTTAAAAAATTTTTTTTTTTTGGGGGGTTTTTTTAAAAAATTTTTTTCCCCAAAAAAAAAATAAAAAAACCCTCAAATTTTAAAAACCCCCCTTTTTCCCCCGGGGGGGGGGGGCCCCCCCCCCCCCCCCGGGGGGGGGGGGCCCCCCCCAAACCAAGGGCCCCGGGGGGAAACCCCCCGGGTTTTCCCCCCCCAAAAACCCCCAAAATTTGGGGGAACCCTTTTTAAAAGGGGGTTTTTTTTTGGGGGGGGGAAAAAGGGGTTTTTTTTAAAAATTTTAAACCCGGGGGTTTTTAAAAAATTTTTTAAAAAAATAAATTTTTTTTTTTTAAAAAAAAAAAAAAAATTTTTTTTAAAAAAAAAATAAATTAAAAAATAATTTTTAAAATTTAAAAAAAATTAACTTATTTGAATTTTTTTTTAAAAAACCCTGTTTAAATTTTCCAAAAAAAGGGCTTTTTTTTAAATTTTTTTTCCCCCCCTTTTTAAAAAAAAATTTTTGGGGGCCCCAAAAAAAAAAAACCCAAAAAAAATTTAAAAAAACCGAAAAATTTTTTTTTGGGTTACCTTTTTAAAAAAATTTTTTTTGGGAAAAAAAATTTTGGCCTTGGGGAAAAGGCCCCTTTTTTAAATTAAAAAAAAAAAAAATACCCAAAAAATTTTCCCCCCCAAAAACCCCTTTAAAATTTTTTTCCCAAAAATAACCCCCCCCTTTTTTAAAAAACCCGGGAAAAAAAGGGAAAAAACCCCTTTTTTCCCCGGGGGGGAAAAGGGGGCCCCCCACCCCGGGGGGGGGAAAAAAAAAAACCCCCCCCCGGCCCGGGGGGGGGGGGGGGTTTTTTTCGGAAAAAAAAGGGGGGGGGGGTTTTTTTAAACCCCCTTTTTTTTTTTCCCCAAAAAGGGGAAAAAAAAAATTTTAAAAATTTTTCCCCCCCCCCGGGGGGGGGTTTTTTTTTTGGGCCTTTTTTTTTTTATTTTTAAAAATTTTTTTTTTTTTTTTTTAAATTTAAACCCGGGGGGAAAAAAAAATTTTTTTTTTTTTTTAAAAAAAAATTTTTTTTTTTTTGGGGGCCCCTTTTCCCTTTTTTTTTAAAAAGGGGGGGCCCTTTTTTCCCCCCCATTTTTTTTTTTGGGGGGACAAACCCCGGCCCTTGGGGTTTCCCTTCCCCCAAAAAAATTTTGGGGGGGGAAGGAAAAAAAAAAAACCCCAAAAAAAGGGGGGGCCCCGGGGGGGGGGGGCCCCCCCCAAAAAAAAAAAAAGTTTTTGGAAAAAAACCCAAAAAAATTAAAAAAAATTTTTTGGGTTTTAAGAAAAGTTTCCCCCCAAAAAAAGGGAAAAAAAAAATTTTTCCCCCTTTTTTTTTTGGGGGGGGGGGAAAAATTTTTTTTTTTTTTTAAGGAAAAAATTTCCCCCCCTTTTTTTTGGGAAAATTTTTAAAACCCCCCCTTTTTTTTTTTTTTTGGGGGGGGGGAATTTTTGGGGAAAAGGAAAAGGGGGGGGGGGGGCCCCCGGGGGCTTTCCCTTTGGGGGAAATTAAATTGGGGAAAAAAAAACCGAAAAAACCCCCAAAAAAACCCCAAAAAAAAACCCCCCCCCCCAAAAAAAAAAACTTGGGGGGGGTTTTTTTTTTTTTTTAAACTAATTTTTTTTTAAAACCCCCCCCTTTAATTTTAAAACCCCCCCAAATTTTTTTAATTTAAAAAAAAAACCCCCCCCCCCCTTTTCGGCCCCCCTTTTTTCCCCCTTTTAAAAAATTTTTAAATTTTTGGGGGGAAAATTTTTCCCCCTTTAAAAGGAAAAAAAAAAGGGGGCCCCTTTTTTTAAAAACCCCCAAAAAATTTTTTTGGGGGGGGCCCACCCCCAAAAAAAAGGGGGGGGGGGGCCCCCGGGGCCCCCCCCTTTTTTTTTCCCCCCCCCCGGGGGGGCCTGGCAAAGGTTTAAAAATTTTTAAAAAAAGGGGGCCCCTTTTTGGGGGGTTTTTTCCCCCAAAAAAAAATTAAAACCCCCAAAAAAATTTTTTTTTGGGGGGGCCCCCTCCCCAAATTTCCCCCCCGGCCCCCCAAAAAAAAAAAAAAAACCTGGTTTTTTTTGGGGGGGGAAAAAGGGCCCCCCCCCCTTTTTAAAAAAGGGGGGGGGGGAAAAAGGGGGGGTTTTTTTTAAAATTTTTAAAAAGGGGGGCCCAAAAGGGTTTTTTTTTAAAAAAAAAGGGCCCCCCCCCCCCAAAAAATTTTTAAAAAAAAGCCCCAAAAGAAAAGGGTAAAAATTTTTTTTTTGGGGGCCCGGGGGGGGGCCCCAAAAAAGGGGGGGAAAAAAAAAAAAATGGATCTTTTCCATTCCCCCCCCAAAAAAATTTTTTAAATTAAAAAAGGGTTTTTTTTTTTAAACCCCCCCCGGGGCCCCCCCCCAAAATGGAAAAAAGGGGGTTTTTAAAAAAAAAAAAATTTTTTGGGGTTTTTTCCCCCCAAAACCCCCCCCCCCAAAATTTAAAAAACCCCCCCCCGGGGGGGGGGGTTTTTTTGGGGGGGGGGGGGCAAAGGGGGCCCCCCCCCCCCTTTTTTGCCCCCCCCCTTTTTTTTTTGGGGGGGGGGTTTTTTGGAAAAAAAAATTTGGGGCCCCCCAACCAAAAAAAAAAAAAAAAAGGGGAAAAAAAGGGGGGTTTAAACCCCCTTTTTTTTTTCACCCAAAAAAACCCAAAAAAATTTTTTTTCCCCCCAAAAAAATTTTTTTTAAAAATTTTTTTGGGGGGGGGGAATTCCCCCCCAAAAATTTTTTAAGGGGGTTTGGGGTTTTTGGGGGGAAAAAAAAACCCCCTTTTTTTTTTTTTTTCCCCCCAAAAATTTAAAAAAAACCCGGGGGCCCCCCCCCAAAAAAACCCCCGGGGGGGGGGGGGGGGTTTAAAAAGGGGAAAAAAGGGGAAGGGCCCCCCGGGGGTTTTTTTGGGGCCCCAACCCGGGGGCCCAAAAAATTTTTTTTAAAAGGGGAAAAAATTTTTTTTAAATTTTTTAAAAAAAAAAAAATTTTTTTTTAATTTTAAATTTTTTTTCCCCAAAAAACATTTTTTGGAAAGGGCCCCCGGGGAAAAAAAATTTTTTAAAAAAAATTTTAAAAAAAAAAAAAAAAAAAAAAAATTTTTGGTTTTTTTTCCTTTAAATTTGGGTTTTAAAAACCCCAAATTTTTTTAAATTCGAAAAAAATTTTTGGGAAATTTAACCAAAAAAAAGGGGAAAAAAAATAAAAAAAAAAAAGGGTTTTTAAAATTTTTTCCCCAAAAATTTTGGGGGCCCCCCTTTTTTAAAAAAAAAAAAAACCCAATTTTTGGCCCCAAAACCCCCCCAAAAAAACCAAAAAAAAAGGGGGGGGGGAAAAAGGGGGGAAAAAAAAAGGCCCCCAAAAAAGGGGGTTTGAAAACCCCCCCCGGGGGGGTTGGTCAATTCCAAAAAAAGGGGGGGGGGGGGCCCGGGGGGGTTTTTTTTTTTGGGGGCCCGGGGCTTTTTTTGGCCGGGGTTTTGTTTTTTTTTCCCCCGGGGTTTTTTTCCCCAAAAAAACCCCCCTTTCCCCTTTAAAAAAGGGGCCGAAAAGGGGGGAACCCAAAAAGGGGGGGGGGGGTTTACCCGGGGGTTTTTGGGGGGGTTTAAAGGGGGAATTTTTAAAAAAAAAGGGGCCCCCCTTTTTTTTTTTTTTTTTTCAAATTTTTTTTTTAAAAAAGGGGGGGGTTTTTTTTGGGGGTTTTAAAAAAAAAACCCTTTTTGTTTTTCCCCTTTTTTTAAAAATTTTTAAAAAAATTTTTTTTTTAAAAATTTTTTTTTTTTTAAAAAAGGGGTTTTTTAAAATTTTGTTTTTGGGTTTTTTTTTGGGGGTTTTCCCCAAAAAAAAAAAAAAAAGGCCCCCAAAAAACTTTTTTGGGGGGGGTTTTTTTTTTTTTAAAATTTTGGGGGGAAAGGGGGGGGGGGGCAAGGGGGGGGGGAAAAAAAAAAAAAGGGGGCCCCTTTTTTTTTTTGGGGAAAACTTTTAAAAAAAAAAAACCCCCCCCCCCCCCAAAAGGGGGGTTAAAAAGGGAAAATTTTTTTTTTTTGGGGGTTTTTTTTTAAAAAAAGGGGTTTGGGGGAAAAAAATTTTTTGGGGGGGGAAAAAAAAAAGGGCCCCCCCCCGTTAAAGGGGGGCCCCCCCCCCCTTTTTTTTTGGGGAAAAAAAAAAAAAGGGGGGAAAAAAAAAAAACCCCGGGGGAAAAAATTAAAAAGGGGAAAAAAATTTGGGTTTTTCCCCCCCCCAAATTTTTTCCCAAAGGGCCCCCCAAAAAGGGGGAAAAAAAAAGGGGGGGAAAAAATTTAAAATTTTTTTTTTTGGGGGTTAATAGGGTTGGGGTTTTTTTTTTTTAAGGGGGTTTTTTTTAAAAAAAAAAATTTTTCCCCTTTGGGGGGGCCCTTTAAAAAAAAAAAAAAAAAATTTTTTCCCCAAAAAAAAGGGGAAAAATTTTTTTTTTTTTTGCAAATTTTTTTTAAAAATTTTTTTCCCCGAAAAAAAAATTTTTAAAAAACCCCCCCCCTTTTTTTTTTTTAAAAAAAACCCCCTTTTTTTAAATTTTTAAAAAAAAAAAAAAAAAAAAAATTTTTTTTTTTTTCCCCCTTTAAATTTTTTTTTTTTTCCCCCCCCCCCCCCCAAAAAAAAAAAGGGAAAGGGAAAAGGGGCCCCAAAAACCGGGGTTCAAAAAAACCCGGGCCCCTTTTTTTAAAGGGGTTTTTTTTTGGGGGAAAAAGGGGCCCCAAAAAACCCCGGTTGGGGGGGGAAAAAAAAAAAAGGGGCCGGGGAAAAAAAAACCCCCCCCCTTTCCCCTTTTTGGGGGAAAATTTTTTTTTGGGTAAATTTTTTTTTTTGGGTTTTTTTCCCCCCCAAAAGGGGGAAAAAAAAATTTGGGGCCCCCCCCCCTTTTTTAAAAGGGGCCAAATTTTTGAAAACCAACCCCCCCCCCCGGGCCCCCTTTTTTTGGGGAAAGGGGAAATTTTTTTTTTAAAGTTTCCCAAACCCCCTTTTTTAAAGGGAAACCCCCCCCCTTTTTTTTAAATTTTTAAAAAAAAAAAAAAAAAAGGGGGGGCCCAAAAAACCCCCCCCCCCCCCCCTTAAAATTTTTGGGGAAAAACCCCCCCCAAAAAAAAAAACCCCCGGGGGGCCCTTTTTTTTTTTGAGAGGAAAAAAACCCCGGGGGTAAAAAAAATTTCCCCAAAATTTTTTTTTCCCCCCCCCCTTTCCCCCCCCCAAAAAAAAAATTTTTTTTTTTTTTAAAATTTTTCCCAAAAAAAAAGGGGGGTTCCCCAAAAAAAAAGGTTTTTGTTTTTCCCCCCCCCCAAAAAAAACCCCCCCCCAAAAAAAAAAAAAAAAAAAATTTTTTCCCCGGGGGGTTTTAAAAAAAAAAAACCCCCCCCCTTTTTTTTCTTTTTTTTGGGGGAAAAAAGTCCCTTTTTTTTCCCCTTTTTTCCCCCCCCCCGGGGGGGGTTTTTTTTTTTTTTTTTTTTTTTAAAAAAAAAATTTTTTTTTAAAAAAATTTTTAAAAATTTTTAAAAAAACCCCAAAAAAAAACCCCCCCAAAAAAAAGGGAAAAACCCCCCCCAAAAAAACCCCCTTTTTTAAAAAAAAAAAAAACCCCCCCCTTTTTTGGGGGAAAAACCCAAAAAAAAATTAAAAGGGGGTTTAAAAAATTTTTTTTTTTTTGGGGGGGGAAAGGGGGGGGGGGGGGTTGGGGTTTTTTTAAAACCCCTTTTGGGGGGGGGCCCCAAATTTTTTCCCCCAAAAAAATTTTAAACCTTTTTCCCCCCCCGGGGTTTTTTTTTTAAAAAAAAAAAATTTTACCCAAAATTTTTTTTTTCCAGTTTTTTTGAACCTTTTCCAGGGAAAAATTTTTTAAACCCCCTTTTTTTTTTGGGAAAAAAAACCCCCTTTTTTGGGGGGGGCCCCCCTTTGGGTTTTAAATTTTTTTTTTTTGGGGCCCCCTTTTCCCCCCAAAATTTTTTTTTGAAACACCTTTTTTTTTTAAAAATTTTTTTTTTTTTTTAAAGCCCAATTTTACTTTTTTTTTTTTTTTTTTTTTGGGGGGGGGGGCCCCCCCAAAAAAAGGGTGGAAAAAAAAAAATTTTTTTTTTTTTTAAAAAAAAAAAATTTTTTGCCTTTTTTTTAAAAAAAAAAAAAAACCCCCCCAAAAAAACCCCCCCCGGGCCCCCCTTTTTTTCCCCCCGGGGGCCCCAAAAAACCCAAAAATTTTTTTTCCCCCCCCCCGGTTTTTTAAAAAGGGGTGCAAAACCCCCCCTTTTTTAAAGGAAACCCCCCCAATTTTGGAAATTTTCAAAACCCTTTCAATTAAAAACCCCCCGGGGGCCCCCTTTTCCGGGGGTTTTCCCCCCCCCAAAAATTTTCCCCCTTTTTTTTTAAAATTTTTTTTTCCCCCCCTTTTTAAAAAAATTTTTTTTTTTTTTTCCCCCTTTTAAATTTTTCCCCCCCCAAAAATTTTTTGGGGGGGGCCCCCCCCTTTTTTGGGGGGCCCTTTTTTTTAAAAAAAAAAAAACCCCCAAAATTTTTAAAAAAAAAAACCCTTTCCCGGGGTTTTTAAAAAATTCCCCCGGGGGAAAAAAATTCCCCAAAAAAGGGGGGAAAATTCCCTTTTTGGGATTAAAAAAATTTTTTAAAAATTTTTTGGGGGGTTTTTTTTTTTAAAACCCCCTTTTTTTTTTTCCCCAAAAACAAAAAAACCCCCTTTTTTTTTGGGGGGGGAAAAAACCCCCCCCTTTTTTAAAAAACCCAAAAATTTTTTTTAAAAAATTGGGTTTAAAAAAAAATTTTTTTTTTCCCCCAAAAAAATTTTTTTTTTTTAAAAAAAATTTTTGGGGTTTTTTTTTTGGGAAATTATTTTAAAATTTTTAAAAAAAAAAAAATTTTTTTTTGGGGGGGGGGGGGGGTATGCCCCCGGGGGGGGGGGGAAAAAAAAAATTTTTTTTTCCCTTTTTTAAAAAAATTTTAAAAACCCCCCCATTTAAAAAAAAAACTCCCAAAAAAAAAAATTTTTTTTTTAAAAAAAAAAAAAGGGGTTTTTTTTTTTAAAAAACCCAAAAAAACCCCCCCCCCAAAAATTAAGGGGCCCCCCCAAAAAAAAATTTTTTTCCCCCCCAAAAATTTGGGAAAAAGGGGGGGTTTTAAGGGCCCCCCAAAAAAGGGGGGGGTTTTAAAAAAAATTTTTTTTTTCCCCCCCAAAAAGGGGGGGGGCCCCCCCCCAAAAAACCCCCCCCCAAAAATTTTTGGGGGGGGGGGTTTTCCCCCAAAAAAGGGGGGGGAAAACCCCCCCCCCCCCCCCCCCTTTTTTGGGGGGCTGGGTTTTTGGGGGGGGGAAAAAAAAACCCCAAAATTTCCCCCCCCGGGGGGGGGGTTTAAAATTTTTAAAAACGGGGTCCCAAAAAAACCTTTTTAACCTTTTTTCCCAAATTAAAACCGGGGGGGGGGAACCCCAAAAAAAAAAAAAAGGCCCCCCTTTTTGGGGGGGAACCCCCAAAAACCCTTTTTTTGGGGTTTTTTGGGGGGGGAAAAAACCCCCCCCTTTTTTTTTTTTTTTGGGGGGTTTTTTTTTTTTTTTTTTTGGGGGTTTTTTAAAAATTTTTTTTTTTTTTTTTTTTTTTTTTTTTTTTTTTTTGGGGGTTTTTTTTTTTTTTTTTTGGGAAAATTTTTTTTTGGTTTTTTTTTTTTTTAAAAGGGGGGTTTTTTTTTTTTTTTTTTTGGTTTTTTTTTTTTGGGGTTTTTTTGGGGGTTTTTTTTTTTTGTTTTTTTTTTTTTTTGGGGATTGGGGGTTTTTTTTTTTTTTTTTTTTTTTCCCCTTTTTTTGGGGGGAAAATTTTTTTAAAAAAAGGGGGGGCCCGGGAAAAAATTTTCCCTTTTTCCCCCCCGGGGGGTTTTTTGGGGTTTTTTTCCCGGTTAAAAGGGAAAAATTTCCCCCAAAAGGGGTTTTTTTTGGGGGGGGTTTGTTTTTTCCCTGGAAAAATTTTTTTTTTCCCGGGGAAAACCCCAAAGGGGGGGTTTTTTAAAAAACCCCCTTTTTTTTTTTTTCCCCTTTTGGGGGGGAAAAAAAAATTTAAAAAAAAAATTTCCCCTTTGGGGGGGGAAAAAAAATTTTTTTGGGGGGGGGGGGAAAGGGGAAAAATTTTCCCCCCCAAAAAAAATTTTTACCCTTTTTAAAAAACCCCCCCCCCAAAAATTTTTTTTTCCCCCCCCGGGGGAAAAATTTTCCTTAAAAGGGGGGGGGGGGCCCCCCCCCCCCCCCGGGGCCCCTTTCCTTTTTAAAAAAAAAATTTTTTCATTGGTGGTCAGTGGGAAGAATGTTTCTTACATTGGTGATCAGTGGGAAGAATGTTTCTTACATTGGTGATCAGTGGGAAGAATATTCCTTACATTGGTTTTCAGTGGGAAGAATATTCCTTACATTGGTGGTCAGTGGGAAGAATGTCGCTTACATTGGTGATCAGTGGGAAGAATGTTCCTTACATTGGTGATCAGTGAGAAGAATGTTCCTTACATTGGTGATCAGTGGGAAGAATGTTCCTTACATTGGTGATCAGTGAGAAGAATGTTCCTTACATTGGTGGTCAGTGAGAAGAATGCTCCTTACATTGGTGATCAGTGAGAAGAATGTTCCTTACATTGGTGGTCAGTGGGAAGAATGTTTCTTACATTGGTGATCAGTGGGAAGAATGTTCCTTACATTGGTGATCAGTGGGAAGAATGTTCCTTACATTGGTTTTCAGTGGGAAGAATGTCCCTTACATTGGTAGTCAGTGGGAAGAATGTTCCTTACATTGGTGATCAGTGGGAAGAATGTTCCTTACATTGGTGATCAGTGGGAAGAATGTCGCTTACATTGGTGGTCAGTGGGAAGAATGTTCCTTACATTGGTGATCAGTGAGAAGAATGTTCCTTACATTGGTGATCAGTGGGAAGAATGTTCCTTACATTGGTAATCAGTGGGAAGAATGTTCCTTACATTGGTGATAAGTGGGAGGAATGTTCCTTACATTGGTAATCAGTGGATCAAGATGCTTGATTATTCCCCCTAGTAACTAACTTTCCATCAGCCAAAAACAAAGAAAATGGTTAAGTCTCAGATACTCCAAAAAAAATTTAAATATGCAAAACCGCCTACACAAATACCCAAAAAACAAAAAACCTGCAAAATGGGCAAAGACAATCAGATCAAGTATGAATACCGACAGAATTCCGCTGAAGCTGTCTTGCATACACACGATCACACCAAATTCCGACCGTCAAGAACGCGGTGATGTACAACACGTACGACGGGGCTAGAAAAAGGAAGTTCAATAGCCAGTAGCCAATAGCTTCCGTCTCGTAAGAGCATGCGTCATTTTTAGTCCGTCAGAACAGCATACAGACGAGCGGTTTTCCCGTTAGGAATTGGTTCCGTCGGAAAAATATAGAACATGTTCTCTTTCTAGGTCCGTCAGAATTTTCGACGTAAAAAGTCCGATGGGGCATACACATGATCGGAATATACGATGAAAAGCTCCCGTCTGACTTTTTCTGTCGGAAATTCCACTCGCGTGTAAGCGGCATTAGGTTTTAGATCTGCTTTAAAATTCCAAAGAATCCACTTGGTGGCGCCAGAGTCCAAGAATCGATTTCAGTCGTTTTTATACCTCAGTAGACATTAGCTAGAGCAGAGGGTTCCTAAACTTGTATTAAATGTTTTAACACTTTCCCAGCTTGATCCCTGCAGCTCTCTAAACTAGAGCAGACCTGAACACGCTGGAAACATGTCCATTACAAAAAAAAAAAAAAAAAACAATAATAGTTACTTTTTTGTCTAGCTACAAACAAACTCCTCCTGTAACCTGGGTGAAAAAATCTGAAATATTTCAAAAATTCTGCATACGTTTATAGATAACCGGAAACGCAGGCTGACATTTTATTACAAGGTCAGGATTTCTGAGCAAATAAAAGTTCTTTTACTGGTTTAAAAAAAAAAAGTTCTGATCATAGAAATTTTTTTACTATCAGATTTCACATGTTTTCAGCTACGTGTTTCTTTTTTTACTGCAGTATTGCTCTAAAATCAGGGTCTCCAAACTAATGCTGGCCATACACTATATGAAAAATTGGCTGAAATTCGGTCAGTTAGTTTTTTTTTCGGCCAGTTAATTGGCACAAAATCGATACTCGTTTGGATGTTTTTGAGCTGAAAAAACGAATGACAAGTTTGGAAATTTTCTGCCGAACGAATGATAAATTGAAAGGTTAACCACTTCAGCCCCGGACCAATTGGCAGCCAAAGGACCAGGCCCCTTTTTGCGATTCGGCACTGCGTCGCTTTAACTGACAATTGCGCGGTCGTGCGATGTGGCTCCCAAACAAAATTGGCGTCCTTTTTTTTCCCACAAATAGAGCTTTCTTTTGGTGGTATTTGATCGCCCGTGCGGTTTTTATTTTTTGCGCTATAAACAAAAATAGAGCGACAATTTTGAAAAAAAATCTATATTTTTTGCTTTTTGCTATAATAAATATCCCCAAAAAATATATAAAAAAAACATTTTTTTTCCTCAGTTTAGGCCGATACGTATTCTTCTACATATTTTTGGTAAAAAAAAAAATCGCAATTAGCGAATATTGATTGGTTTGAGCAAAAGTTATAGCGTTTACAAAATAGGGGATAGTTTTATAGCATTTTTATTAATATTTTTTTTTTTTACTAGTAATAGCGGCGATCAGCGATTTTTATTGTGACTGCGACATTATGGCGGACACATCGGACATTTTTGACACATTTTTGGGACCATTGTCATTTATACAGAAATCAATGCTATTTAAATGCATTGATTCCTGTATAAATGACACATGCAGTGAAAGAGTTAACCACTAGGGGGAGGGGTTATGGGCTGTGACGTGTGTGTTTTTTTAACATTAGGGGGCGGGGCTGACGTCTGACGTCATTGATCGGCTTTACCGATGACAGGGAACAGCCGATCAATGACAGAGTAGGAAGCGCGGGGAGAGGTTTGTGTACACAGACCTCTCCCCCTTCTTCAGCTCTGTGACCCGATCGCGGGACACCAGCGGCTATCGGGTCCGCTGGTCCCGCGGCCGTGGTCACGGAGCTCCCGACCGGGACGCGCGCGACCCACGGCTAGGCAATTAAAGGGCAACGTACCTGTACGTGCTTTTGCTTAGCCGTGCTATTCTGACGACGTATATGTGCAGGAGGCGGTCGGGAAGCGGTTAATATGTTTTCCGTCTGATCTGTCTGCACTAGGTATATGTAAAAAAACTAACAAAAAATGCATTCATTTATATCCACTGAACGATTCATCGGTCATTGCATGATGGCGCTATGGTTTGCGCTAACGGCCGAATGTTTATTTTTAGAAAATGGGTTCGGCCGATTTTTTGTATAGTGTATGGCCAGCATAGGGCCCACAGGCAGCATGTTTCCCGCTACAAAATTTTATGCAGCCCACTGCTGATGTGTCTCTGATGGGGACTCCAATATAAGGGGGACCCTAATGTTAGAAGGGATGTTGTGGTCTCTGATATAAGAAGGGACTCTGAGGTGAACTCTGATGGGCACCCTGATGTTAACCACTTAAGGATCAGGCCTAAGTTAAAATTAAAAAAAAAATAATAATTAATAATCATTTTTTTTTGGAGAGAAAGCGAAAACCACTGCTTCAGGACGGCAAGGAGAGTGCTTATCTTCCCAAATCAAGGAGCCCCAGGTGCTGGCTAACACAATCACAATAGTAGGCGAAGGTGAACAGGAACTCTGGACAGCCGCACACCGGGAGAAACTAAAAATCCAGTACTTTTATTAAAACCAAAAGATCACATCAAAATAAAACAATCCACGGCAATGAGGGCACAAAAATAGCTGACGCGTTTTGCACCAAAATTAATGCTTATTCATAGCATAAGAATAAGCAGTAATTTTGGTGCGAAACGCATCAGTTATTTTTGGATTTTTAGTTTCTCCCGGTGTTCGGCTGTCCAGAGTTACTGTTCACCTTCGCCTACTATAATCATTTTTTTTTCTCTAGAAAATTACTTAGAACCCCCAAACATTATTTTTTTTTTTCGGACACCCTAGAGAATAAAATGGCGGTTGTTGCAGTACTTTATGTCACACACGGTATTTGCACAGCGGTCTTAACAACACAATCTTTTTGGAAAAAATACACCTTTTTTAATAAAAAAAATAAGAAAACTGTAACGTTAGCCTAATTTTTTTTATATTGTGAAAGATAATGTTATGCCGAGTAAATTGATACCCAACATGTCATGCTTCAAAATGGTGCCCGCTCGTGGAATGGTGACAAACTTTGACCCTTAAAAAATCTCTATAGGTTACCAGTTTTGAGTTACAGAGGAGGTCTTTTGCTAGAAATATTGCTCTCGCTCTACCGCGGCGATACCTAACATAGGTTTGAACACCGTTTACATATGCAGGCGTGACTTATGCATGCGTTCACTTCTGCACGCGAGCTTGGCGGGACGGGGGGCGCTTTAAATTTTTTTTTTTTATTATTTATTTTACTTTTTATTTTATTTTACTTTAGCACCCTTATTGGACGAGCCGCCACTGGTACTGTGCATGCGCAGACCCATCAGAGGCACCAGCTCTAGTCTTTGTATAATCCATGTTATATTCAACAGTTCAGAAGTAAAAAAAAAAATGTAGCAAGTTGAACTGTAACTGGATAAAGATACAAAATACAAAAAAAGTACAAAAATTTGTTACTTCCTCCTGCCTTGCATAAGCAACTTTGTAGCTATTTTAAACAATGAAAAAAAGTCTCCAACCAAAGCACACAATTAAAGTACTGTAGAACTAAAGCAGAGATCCACCCTGAATTTTTTTTTTTCCATAATCGGACTCCTTTAAAACTATAAAGAAACATTTGGAGGAAAAACATTTTTTATACTTACCAGAAACGCCCTGTTGCTATGTAGTCCTCCTAATCTGCCACTTCCTGGTCCGCGGAGCGCCTCGTCACTTCCTCCCGTCGCCTGTGCTCCTGGGAAATGTGAGTCATCATTTCCCAAGAGTCTGTGGGGAGTACTGTGAGCAAAAACCGCATTATTTCCCAACAGGAAATTACGTGATTTAAACCCTCCTCTGCCGCTGCTCGTTGTTATGGCAAATTTCAAGAAACAATCGGCGCCGCGGACGCCGGTGAATCGCGCATGCGCAAGATCGAGAGGTGCATGCTGGTTACCCAGCATGCACCTCTCCAACGCTTATCCCGGAAGAGTTATCGATTGGGCTTCACATGTCCACAATCATGATGGCAACGGCCAGAACAGAAGGTACAAACTTGTGAGTATATAATATATATTTTAGCAACATCCACTATTAAACTTTTATGATCGTTTTTTTATGTAATATTGCATTATGCTCGGATCAATTAAAAAAAAAAAAAAAAAAAATGTGTCCGGAACTCCGCTTAGGAGCCAGTTCACACCAGAACATGGTGCAGAAAAGCAGCATTCCGTGCGTATTTCCTGCACTGCGTTCAAAATGCACTGCAATTGTGGTCTGCAGTGGGTGTCAGTGTTAACTTGACAACAACCCAAACGCAAGTCTCAAATGCAGTGCTTTTGCCTGCACCGAATCCCATGTACCATGGTTGGCATACGTTTTATAAAGTAGCATGCACTACTTTTGGTGCGGTCCTGCGCGATTTTAATGGGCTGAAATTGCACTGTACCTGGATCACTTGTGAATCGCACAGAAACGCATAGCATGTTCCTTTACCATTCATGGCGTGGACCAGCCGCAAAGCCATAACTTATTTTTAGATTTCAGATATAGATTTTATTTTTATTTTTGCCCATATGCGTCTCTTCACTTCCTGTCCCATAGGCACAACAGGAAGTGAGAGAAAATCACTCCAAAGTGAGGGAAATCCATAGTGCCCCTATTTTTTGTGACTTTCAGGCCTCATGCACACTCTGCTCTATACTGAATGCTTTCCTCCTGACAAGAAAAAAAAACAGCGTTAAAAACGCGCCTGAAGCTGCATTTTCTAAACCGATATAGATGCATTCAAGCACATCAAGTGTTTGGCCATTCATTGATTTCATTGGCCGGAATAAATTACTATTTAACGCGTCTAAATTAGGGTGCCCACGTGTCCCGGATTGCCCGGGACAGTCCCGCAATTAGCAGGTCTGTCCCAGGTCCCGGGCACCTTCATTCCGGGACAATACAATGTCCCGGAATGAAACTGACAGAGGAGCAAAATCCTGCTATCGCCATGGCACTGGCTCTGCGTCCCCACCTCCACCTGAGGCTCTTCTCTACTTCTGCTGGCTAGGCCACTGGTTGCTAGAGCCGACTGGTGTTTATCAACCAGTGACGACTGTGACTGCCAGCTTTCAAAGCGGAGGAGGAGTTAACTTCCTCCTCCTCCTCATCCTCCTCGTCCAGTGCTCTCAACGGGCCGGCTCCACCTCCACCACGGACGGTGACAAGTGACAAGCTGCATCTGGTGGCAGGCGACGGTGGTAAGCTGTGTCTGGTGGCAAGCTGTGTCTGGTGGCAAGCTGTGTCTGGTGGCAAGTGACAAGCTGCATCTGGTGGCAGGAGATGGTGGCAAGCTGTGTCTGGTGGCAAGTGACAAGCTCAGGGTTCCCACTGATTCTGCATTAAGGTGAGTTGAATAATTTCATTATATATTACAATGTAGTCACAGAAATAATGTGATTTCATCATCCTGACACCATATTAAGCATGGTGTCGGGATGATTTAATTGCTAACACCAGCCATTCGCACAACAAATCACCCACACCCGAATTCCCTGTCAACCCCAAGACTACATTAGCCCCAGAACCCCCAACCCCCGGTCCTTGTCAAAATTTTCTTCCACGAAACTGGTCCCCCATGCTAAAGTGACATCACTTCCTCCTAGGAATAGCGCTCTATGATAGAGATAGTCGCACTATCTCTATCTATAGGGAAAGGAGTGACCGATTCCATCGTCGGCGAGGGTTTTGAAATCGGCTTTTTTTGGGAAAAGGGTGGGTGTGTCCCTGAATGGCATTCTGGAAATGTGGTCACACTAGTCTAAAGGCGTTTGAAAAATTCGGCTTTAGGCACATTTTTATCATTTCTTTTCTCTTGTCAGAATAGTAATTTATTCTGGCCAATGAATGAATGCTCAAGCCCTAGATGCGCCTAGTGTTTAGGCACATTTAGCCCAAATGCTTCTCTCCTGTACACGATTTTGGTGCATTCAGATTTCTGCACCTAAACATCCCTGCCTATAAACACCTGTAAGCACCTATGTGTGCATGGACACATCAACTATCACAGAGGAGTGTTTAGGGGGAAAAAAAAACATCAGCAGTGGCGGCTCGTGTTTTTTTTTTGGGGGGGGGGGGCGGCAAACAACCACCCCCACCCCCTGCTTCTTGCCGGTCGGTCCGGCACTTACCCCATCGTGACGGGTGGCGGGTGGCAGGCAGCGTGGTGCAGTGGCTCTGTGTCCTCTTCTCCATTGCGTCTTCCAGCTCCTCCCCTCCTCCTCCTAGGTGTCCAATAGGATCGCCTGTCCTTTTCGGGTGACCAGTGTCAAAACCTGCTTCCTGATTGGCTGGGTGCGAATAAATATTCTCTGTTGTAACACACCCAGATGGGATCACAGTGCCCTCTCTGCGACCCGAGCCCCCCCCCCCCCCTATATTGAAGCCTATTAGAGCCTCTGGCTCTAATCAGTATTTCAAAAAAACAACCCCCCCCCCGCATTGGAATCCATGCACCGGTGTCCTAAAATGGATGGGGGGTGTCAATAATCAAACGCTTGTAAAACGGGCATTTGACAACTGTAAGAAAAAAGTTTTGCCTTTTGAATTGTATACCTGCCCACTGCCTGTGCTGAATTGGGCTGAAGAAATAATTTTGCTTGAAGATCTATTGCATTTAACACTTGTCTAGATAATCCAAAAATGGTGGTATGAATGTCATCATGACAAATCCCTATATTTTCTCTAATAAGTTTATTTTCTATGATCGTCAGCTCCATCTAGTGGCCATAATGTGGTATATCAACCAGAAAACTTCTGCATTATCTCTATCGAGTTGAGGTCAGGACTTTGTGCAGGCCAGTCAAGTTCCTCCACACCAAACTCGCTCATCCATGTCTTTATGGACCTTGCTTTGTGCACTGGTGCGCAGTCATGTTGGAACAGGAAGGGACCATCCCCAAACGTCTTGGTATGCTGACGCCTTAAGATCTCCCTTCACTAGAACTAAGGGGCCAAGTCCAACCCTGAAAAACAACCCCACACCATCATCCCCCCTCCACCAAATGATTTGGACCAGTGCACAAAGCAAGGTCCATAAAAACATAGATGAGCGAGTTTGGGGTGGAGGAACTTGACTGGCCTTCACAGAGTCTTGACCTCAACCCGATAGAACACCTTTTGGATGAACACCTTTGGGATGAATTAGAGCGAAGACTGCGAGCCAGGCCTTCTCATCCAAAATCAGTGCCTGACCTCACAAATACGCTTCTGGAAGAATGGTCAAACATTCCCATAGACACTCCTAAACCTTGTGGACGGCCTTCCCAGAAGAGTTGAAGATGTTATAGCTGCAAAGGTTGGGCCAACTCAATACTGAACCCTACGGACTAATGCCCCGTACACACGGTCGGATTTTCCGACGGAAAATGTCCTATCGGACAATGTTGTTGGAAATTCCGACCGTGTGTAGGCTCCATCGGACTTTTTCCATCGGATTTTCCGACGGACAAAGTTCTATCTCCTGCTCTCAAATTTTCCGACAACAAAGTCCTATCGGACTTTTTCCGATCGTGTGTAGCGAATTCCGACGGACAAAGTGCCACGCATGCTCAGATCACATTACAAGACCAAAGCTATTGGCTACTAGCCTCTACGTAGTCCCGTCGTAGGCAACAAACGTCACCACGTTCAGAATGATCGGATTTTCCGACAACTTTGTCCGACCGTGTGTATGCAACACCAGTGTCGGACAAAATCCGTCAGAAAAAATCTGATGGATTTTGCGGTCGGATTTTCCGACCGTGTGTACGGGGGCTAAAGCCCCATACACACGGTCGCAAAATCCGACCACCAAATCCATCGGATTTGGTCCGACGGATTTAGTCCGACACTGGTGTTGCATACACACGGTCGGACAAAGTTGTCGGAAAATCATTCTGAACGTGGTGACGTTTGTTGCCTACGACGGGACTACGTAGAGGCTAGTAGCCAATAGCTTTGGTCTTGTAATGTGATCTGAGCATGCGTGGCACTTTGTCCGTCGGAATTCGCTACACACGATCGGAATTGGTGTGATCGGACTTTGTTGTCGGAAAATCTATCCAGCAGGAGATAGAACTTTGTCCGTAGGACAATCCGATGGAAACTGTCCGATGGTGCCTACACACGGTCGGAATTTCCGACAACATTGTCCGATAGGACAGAATCCATCGGAAAATCCGACCGTGTGTATGGGGCTTAAGACTGGGATGCCATTAAAGTTCATGTGGGTGTAAAGGCAGGCGTCCCAATACTTTTTGTAATTTAGTGTATACACTTTGCCTGGCTCTGCAGAGCCAATGATACAAATACAATACTAATATACCATCCTAAGGTCGGTGATCCATGGCTCAGGATCATAGCTCTGAGTTGCCCTGTGTATAGACAAGTCTTTTGTTTATCCCTCTCAAAGACACACTTTGTGCTCATGGCTCTTCCGTTCTTCCTGTTGACACTTCACACTGCGGTTGCAGCAAGAGTGTAAAATGACATTTCCTTATCAGTGCGGTTATTTTTGTGCATCCATACAGGGTATAAATAATACATGTGGTGTCCCAGAGGGGGGGGGGGGGGGCAGGGAGGGACACTATCACATTGTGGACACTTCAGACAACCGCCTGACACATGTCAAACATAAAGAGCTGTAAAGAAGAATTCCAGGCATGGCTATATTATACATTGTTACACTGGTCCAGCTTGGATCAACGTAACTATGTACAGTTAGGTCCATATATATTTGGACACCAACAAAATTTTAGTTTTTTTTTTCAGGTACCGTATATACTTGAGTATAAGCCGAGTTTTTCAGCACATTTTTTTGTGCTGAAAATGCCCCCCTTGGCCTATACTGGAGTCAAGCACTTTTCTGCACCAGATAATGACATTTTCCGACCCGGTGCTAGGAACCCCAGATTTGGTGTGCAAAAGTGCTTGACATTTTGCGAACCGACTTTAAGGCCCCGTATCTCGGGACCACTTGGTGCTAGGAACCCCATCTGGATATGTTATAGTGCTAGTTCCATTGGGTTTGCACACCAAATTTGGGGTTCCTAGCACCAAGTGGCCCCAAGATACGGGGCCCCAAATTCGGTCAACTGTGTCCATCTACAGCAATGTAATTTCGGGACCCTTTGGGTCCAGAAACCCCAAATTTTTGCTGCAGCTAGGGGGCATCTAGGAACCCTTAACTACCAAGTTTTAAGTTTGGGGACCTATGGCTGCAAATAGGCACAATGAGGCATGCAAATGGGCACAGTGAGGCTGCAAATTGGGCATTGTTGACCCTCTTTTGCACTTACAGTAGCTGCGCATTTCTCACCCTAGGCTTATACTCGAGTCAATACGTTTTCCCAGTTTTTTGTGGTAAAATTAGGTGCCTCGGCTTATATTTGGGTCGGCTTATACTCGAATATATACGGTATTTACCAAAACATTTTCAAGCTAAAGTTATATAAGGGATATGGGCTGAAAGTGCACACTCTCAGGATTAATTTGAGGGTATGTACATCCAAATTGGAGGAAGGGTTTAGGAATTACAGCTCTTAAGAATAGCCATCCCCCCTTTTTCAAGGGATCAAAAGTAACTGACCATTGAATCAAAAGCTGTTTCGTGGTCAGGTGTGGGCTTCTCTTTCGTTATTTCTTAATCAATTAAGAAGGTAAAAGGTCTGGAGTTGATTCTAAGTGTGGTATTTGCATTTGGAATCTATTGCTGTGAACCTACATCATGAGTTCAAAGGAGCTGCCCATGCAAGTGAAACAGGCCATAGTAAGGCTTCAAAAATGAAACAAATCCATCAGAGAGATAGCAGCAACATTAGGAGTGGCCAAATCAACAGTTTGGTTCATTCTGAGCAAAGAAGAACACACTGATGAGCTCAGCAACATAAAAAGGCCTGGACGTCCACAGAAGACAACTGTGGTGGATGATCGCAGGATCCACTCTAGGGTAAAGAAAAACCCATTCACAACATCCAGACAAGTGAAGGACACTCTCCAGGAGGTGGCCGTATCATTGTCAAAGTCTACAATCAAGAGAAGACTTCATGAGAGCAAATACAGAGGGTTCACCACAAGGTGCAAACCATTCATAAGCCTGAAGAATAGAAAAGCCGGATTAGACTTTGCCAAAAAAACATCGAAAAAAGCCAGACCAGTTCTGGAAAAGCATTCTTTGGATGGATGAAACTAAGATTAATCTGAACTAGAATGACGGGAAGAAAAAAAAGTGTCAAGAAGGCTTGGAACAGCTCATGATCCAAAGCACACAATGTCATCTGTAAAACATGGTGGAGGCAGTCTGATTGCATGGGCATGCATGGCTTCCAGTGGCACTGGGTCATTAGTGTTTATTGATGATGTGACAGAAGGCAGTGTTTTCAGCCGGGTGAATTCTGCAGTGTTTAGAGATATACTGTCAGCCCAGATTCAGCCAAATGCAGCAAAGATGATAGGAAGGTGCTTCACAGTACAGATGGACAATGAACCAAAAAACACTGCAAAAGCAACCCAGGAGCTTTTGAAGGAAAAGACGTGGAATATTCTGCAATGGCCGAGTCATTCACCTGATCTCAAACCAATTGAGCATGTATTTCACTTGCTGAAGGCAGAAAGACCCACAAACAAAGAACAACTGAGGACAGCGGCAGTTAGAGCCTTGAAAAGCATCAGAAAGGAGGAAACCTAGTCTTTGGTAATGTCCATGGGTTCCAGACTTCAGGCAATCATTGCCAGTAGAGGATTCTCAGCAAAATATTAACAATGAGCCCCTGAAAATGGCGGGACTGTGTAAAAAATCTTTGCAGTTCCTAAAATTTGTACATGATATTTATGTTCGACCCCTTGAATTAAAGCCGAAAGTCTGCACTTCAAATTAATTTGGATGGTTTCATTTAAAATTTTATTCTGGTAGTATACAGAGCCAAAAGTATGAAAATTGTGCCTGTGTCCAAATATATATGGACCTAACTGTATATACCATACCTGGCCGATGCCCCTAGAAGGTGGAATTCACTAAAGTAGACACCACAGCTCCAGTGATCTCCACTAACTTCCAGGTCCCGCATTTCTGCTTACCAAACACTTGAGCTCCAAAATGCTGCTTTTAAAGGTTTTTTAGCTATATATTTTTTTCTGTCCCTAAACACTTGACCCATATCCCAACTGTACAACAGAATAAAACCCGGGTGGACATTTAGGTGCTTTTGAGTGTTTTTTATGTTTAAAAGCTCCTGAATAATATGACTGAATGTGTTTTATTCTATTGTAAAGTTGGGAAGAGGTTGGGACAGGTTTTATTCTGTTGTACAGTTGGAAAGAGTTCAGGGCAGGTTTTTTCTCTCTTGTACAGGGGGTCCCCGACTTACAAACATCCTACTTACAAACGGAGGGAGACAACAGGAAGTGAGAGGAAATCCACCCCTAGGAAGGGAAATTCACTCCTGTAAGAGTTTATATGGGTAAAAGGTGTCTCCACTGATGCTTTATCACCAGTCCATCCTTCCCTAACAACCCAAAATTTTCAAAATCCAATTGTCATTGGGACAGAAGGTGAGGTGAAATCTTCTGAACAGGCACAGACAGCAAAACAAATGTTACAGGGGTGATAACCCTTCTCTATGTTATCTAAAGATTTTTTGGCTGGAGCTTAAAAAATGTACCTGTTCCGACTTACAAACAGATTCAACTTAAGAACCTACAGTCCCTATCTTGTTTGTAACCCGGGGACCCCCTGTACAGTTGGGAAGAGGTCGGGGCAGGTTTTATTCTGTAGTACAGTTGGGAAGAGGTCAGGGCAGGGCTTATTCTGTTGTACAGTTGGGAAGAGGTCTGGGCAAATTTTATTCTCTTGTACAGTTGGGAAGAGGTTGTGGCAAGTTTTATTCTGTAGTACAGTAGTACAGTTGGGAAGAGGTCGGGGCAGATTTTATTATATGGTACAATGAAAAAGTGGTCAGGTTTGATTCAGGCCCCTTTCACACTTATGGCCCATACACACGATCCGAATATCGTACGACCGAAATTGAATAGCCAATAAAGTCACGAAAATTCTCGTACGATAGGAAAAAAAATCGGAAGTGATGTCATCAGGGCCGGATTAACATAGGGGCTATTGGAGCTGCAGCTCCAGGCCCCTTTCTCAAGATAGGCCCATTTGCCCAAAAAAAAATTCCAAAAAAAAAAAAAATTCCAAAAAAAAAAAAAAAGATTGATTTCGAGGATTGTAGTTCAGTGACCAGGAGTCATAGAGACTCCCCATGTGGGGGGTAGGTAGCTAAATACCTACTCAACACTGGTTAAAATATGGGGCTGCTATCATCTATGGTTCCGGAGATATGGGGCTGCTTGCGCAGCCTGTCAGAAGCTACATACAGAGCGGCCGGTATAAATACAAGCTGGAACACTCTGCAGCAGACTGAGAGGATGAACTCACAGTGCTTATAATAATTATTTGTATATTACTTATGATAATTAACCCCTCGCCACCCAGGCCAATTCTGACACTTCTCTCCTACATGTAAAAATCATCTTTTTTTGCTAGAAAATTACTCAGAACCCTCAGGCATTATATATATTGTTTTAGCAGACACCCTAGAATAAAATGGTGGTCTTTGCAACTTTTTATGTTACACGATATTTGCGCAGCAATTTTTCAAAAGTTTTTTTTTTAAAGAAACTGTTTCATTCCTAAAAAAAACACTAAAGTTAACATGATTTTTTTTTTGTGTACCAAGCGATGCTTTACATTTTTTTGCAGGTTACTTATTTAGAGTTACAGAGAAGGTCTAGTGCTAGAATTATTGCTCTCACTCTAACGATCGTGGCGATACCTCACATGTGTGTATCTGGCTCTGATACTAACATGTGCCTACCCAGCCACTGACTAGCATCTCTCCCCAGCCTGTCCCCACACACCCTCTCACCTGCTGAGCTGTGAATGGGGGAATCACTCCTGCAGTGTTATTGTGTTCTGCATGTGAATACAATGATTAATGTTGCTAACTATAGCTGGCAACACTGATTGTTTTGGGGAAAACCTGACAGGCTGGTTGTACTCAAGTCGGTTAATAGGTTGACTTGTGTAAAACCTGCTAGCCCATACATAGATCGACGTTGGCTGGTCTCTGCTTAATTGGTGTAATTTCAATCCATGTATGGCCCGCTTAACCACTACGCAGTCCCTAAACATCCTTCCACAAACCTTTTTTACATTTTTCCTTCCCAGATTACTTCATCCTCCTCTCCTATACATAGTGCCCACTGTCATACTCTCCACACTTCTCTCCTGTACATACTGCTCACTGTCATACCCTCCACACTTCTCTCCTATACATAGCGCCAGCTGTCTAATCCTACACACTCCTCTCCTTTACATAGTGCCCACTGTCATACACATCTCTCCTGTACATAGTGCCCACTATCGTACCCTCCACACTCCTCTCCTGTACATACTGCTCACTTTCATACCCTCCACACTCCTCTCCTATACATAGTGCCCACTGTCATACCCTCCACACTCCTCTCCTGTACATACTACTCACTGTCATACCCTCCATACTCCTCTCCTATACATAGTGCCCACTGTCTACCCTCCACACTCCTCTCCTGTACATAGTGCCCACTCTCAAACCCTCCACACTCCTCTCCTATACATAGCCCACTGTCATACCCTCCACACTCCTCCCTGTACATACTACTCACTGTCATACCCTCCACACTCCTCTCCTATACATAGTGCCCCTGTCATACCCTCCACACTCCCCTCTCCTCTCCTGTACATACTGCTCACTGTCATACCCTCCACACTCCTCTCCATAGTGCCCACTGTCATACCCCAACACTTCTCTCCTATACATAGTGCCCATGTCATACCCTCCACACTCCTCTCCTGTACATACTGCCCACTGTCATACCATCCACACTCCTCTGCTGTGCAAACTGCCCACTGTCATACCCTTCACACTCCTCTCCTGTACATAGTGCCTTCTGCCATACCCTCCACACTCCTCTCCTATACATAGTGCCCACTGTCATACCCCAACACTCCTCTCCTGTACATACTGCCCACTGTCATACCCTCCACACTCCTCTCCTGTACATACTGCCCACTGTCATACCATCCACACTCCTCTGCTGTGCAAACTGCCCACTGTCATACCCTTCACACTCCTCTCCTGTACATAGTGCCTTCTGCCATACCCTCCACACTCCTCTCATGTACATAGTGCCCACTGTTAGACCCTCCACATTCCTCTCCCTCACCTGCACATACTTCCCACTTTTATACCATCCATTCTCCTCTATGCCTCTTACCCACAAAAACAGTTCTTTAAATTATACTGAATATCCTCAATGATCTAGAATGGGCACACTTTTGTTAGTTCAACTAAAGGAAACACAGGGGATGTCAGCTACTCTAAATATAGCACTTGTAAAAAAAAGTGTCCCTGAAAATATTTTTGAGAGGCTCCTGTGATATTAAAGCGGTAGTAAACTTTTCTAACATTACTACTTTTTGGAGGCCCTGAAGTAGATTATGCCATAATGTACAAGTATACACAGCATATTAGCACATTAGGGTACACTTAAATCAGACTGAGCCCTCCAGTGCTGTGCTGTGATCAATCCGGTGGGGCGCTTCCATCTTCGCCCTGTCTTCCTTCCGGGTTCTGTGCCTTCGGTCACTTGTCTTGACCAAGCTGCGTTGATGTCATTCCCACACATGCTCATGTGCATCCTCTTTCTCTCATCCCCCCTTTCTCTCTCAACCTCCCTCCCTTACCCCTCACACCTCTTTCATCCCCTTTCTCTCTCTCTCTCATCCTCCCTCTCTCTCTTTAATTTAATTTGTTATAACAAAAAATTGTTTGCATTTTTATTTATAAAAGGCCCGACCAAAATCCTCAGCACCAGGCCCATGTTCTTAATCTGGCCCTGGATGTCATGTGTTGTAATGTATTTGTATTGTATTTTCGGACGACAACTATACTGACTAAACGAAAATTGTACGAGGAAAATCTCTGTGCACGTCCGATCTAATAATATTGGACGAACGGTTGTGATCGGCTGTCGGAAGTAGTGTACACACGATCCGAAAATCGTACGATCCTCCCTCGGTTGATCGTTTTCGTACGATATTCGGATTGTGTGTACGGGCCATTATACTACTTGTCCCATGATTTGGGACTGCAAAGTAGCATGACAAGTCGTTCCCCATGATTTCCAATGACAGCCATTCATATTAGCAGGGCCGTTTGAAGGAATTTGGGGGCCCCAAGCAAAATGGACATGGAGGCCGCCCCACCCGCATGCATGCACGCACGCAAAGCCATGGAGATTACCAGAGACTGCGGACATACTGCAGAAGATTACCAGACTGCGGACATACTGCATGAGATTACCAGAGACTGCGAACATACTGCATGAGATTACCAGAGACTGCGGACATACTGCATGAGATTACCAGAGACTGCGGACATACTGCATGAGATTACCAGAGACTGCGGACATACTGCATGAGATTACCAGACTGCGGACATACTGCATGAGATTACCAGACTGCGGACATACTGCATGAGATTACCAGACTGCTGACATAATGCATGAGATTACCAGACTGCGGACATACTGCATGAGATTACCAGACTGCGGACATACTGCATGAGATTACCAGACTGCGGACATACTGCATGAGCTTACCAGACTGCTGACATACTGCATGAGATTACCAGACTGCTGACATACTGCATGAGATTACCAGACTGCGGACATACTGCATGAGATTACCAGACTGCTGACATACTGCATGAGATTACCAGACTGCGGACATACTGCATGAGATTACCAGACTGCGGACATACTGCATGAGATTACCAGACTGCGGACATACTGCATGAGATTACCAGACTGCGGACATACTGCATGAGCTTACCAGACTGCTGACACACTGCATGAGATTACCAGACTGCGGACATACTGCATGAGATTACCAGACTGCTGACATACTGCATGAGATTACCAGACTGCTGACATACTGCATGAGATTACCAGACTGCGGACATACTGCATGAGATTACCAGACTGCGGACATACTGCATGAGATTACCAGACTGCTGACATACTGCATGAGATTACCAGACTGCTGACATACTGCATGAGATCACCAGACTGCGGACATACTGCATGAGATTACCAGACTGCGGACATACTGCATGAGATCACCAGACTGCGGACATACTGCATGAGATTACCAGACTGCTGACATACTGCATGAGATCACCAGACTGCGGACATACTGCATGAGATTACCAGACTGCTGACATACTGCATGAGATTACTAGACTGCTGACATACTGCATGAGATTACCAGACTGCAGACATACTGCATGAGATTACCAGACTGCGGACATACTTCATGAGATTACCAGACTGCTGACACACTGCATGGGATTCTGATTACCTGTGAATTGGGCCCTGATGACAGCTTTGCAGAGTGCACAGAGGACACAGGAGGCTGTATTTGCATGCTAGCCAGCAGAGAGGGGGTGGGGCCGGGAGCTCCACTCGGAACAGATTGGCTGTATTTAGAGCAGTGATCGGAGTGGGCTTGTCAGTGGAGCTCCACTGACGCGCCCACTCCAATCACTGCTCTAACCGAGCATACAGGCTACATGGGGCAGGGTCAGTGGAGCTCCCGGCCCCACCCCCTCTCTGCTGGCTAGATGGGGAATACATCCTCCCGTGCCCTCTGTGCGCTCTGCAAAGCCGGGGCCCCAATTCATGGGTAGCGCGGGCCCCCCTACAAAGATTGTGCCCAGGCCATGTTTGCCCTGCGCTAGAGACGGCCCTGCTTATAGGAGGCGGCAGCAGCGCAGCTGGGGCCCCAGGCCAGCTCGGGGCCCCAAGCAATTGCTTGGTTTGCCTGATCTGTCGCGACAGGCCTGCATATTAGTACGACTTCAAGTCGTTCTGACTTTAAAGTAGTCCCTGCACTACTTTGGTCCGATTTTGATGCCACTTACACAGGCATTCCTTGAAATTGCGGCTAAATCGCGGCAAAAAGCGCAGTAAAATCGCGCGACTTTGAAATCGCACAAGTGTGAAAGAGGCCTTAGGAAGTGACCATGGGCAATTTTATTTTTCGGTAGCAGTGCTACATTAGAGCAGCAGAGGGAAGAATTTATGAATGAAGCTGCATTCCTATAGTATATCTGTCTCACTGCTCATGCTTAGCATAACCTTGCTGTGTGATAGAATTGATATTCCCCCCCTTTCTTCTTGATGTACGAGTCTTCCTAGTGCTATGTAGGTATTTTATCATGTTTGCTGAGTGTGCACGTTTTTCTCTGCTTTCATTAATTCTGATGCTTATAACCCCCTACCTTCACCTCCTGGCAGAATACTCCTCAACAGCTGCCACCCCTCCCAGTATATATACAGATGTGTGTGTATGTATATATATATATATATTAGACATGTGCAATTCGTTTCTTTTTTTTTTTCGTTTTTCTTCGTTATATTCGTTCATTCGTTATCGTACGAATGAACGAACGATTCGCAAAAAATTTTAACGAATAACGAATGTTCGAATCGAACGAATACGAAAAACAACGAAAATCCGAAATAACCAAAATTAGAAACAACGAAACTACGAAAAAAGAAAATCCGAAAAACGAAAACAGGAACAACGAAAATCAAAATGAACGTAAAAATTCGTACATTCGTAACTTTCTTTTTTTGTTGAATTGGTAATTTTCCGTGTCCCTTACAATGGCGCTGCTTAACGTGCCTCGAATGGATTGAACGAAAGAATTTGTACATTCGTAACTTTTTTTTTTTTTTTCGATTCGTAATTTTCCGTGTCTCTTACAATGGCGCTGCTTAACGTGCTTCGAATGGATTGAACAAAAAAATGTGTAACTTTTTTTTTTTTTTTTTTTTTCGATTCGTAATTTTCCGTGTCTCTTACAATGGCGCTGCTTAACGTGCTTCGAATGGATTGAACGAAAAAATTTGTACATTCTTGACTTTTTTTTTCGATTTGTAATTTTCCGTGTCTCTTAAAATGTAATGATAGCATACACATTACATAAAATTATGAATTATGCTCCGATTACGAATCTACGAAAACAATGTTACGAAAGTACGAATGTAACTAAATCTACGAAAATACGAATGCGTCCGAATTTCGAATAAACTAAAATTAAACTAACAGAAAAACGAATCAACGAAAAAATGACTCTTACGAAAATACGAATCGTTACGAATACGAACACCGACGACTTACGAATTTACGAATCGTTACGAATCAACAGAAACAAAAAAAGAAACGAAAATAACACATTTTTCTGTTGTGCACATATCTAATATATATATATATATATATATATATATATATATATATATATATATATATATATACTGTATATATATCTTGATCTTAGCATTCTTGTTTATATCCTGCTCCTATTTTCTTTTTGACGAAGGTCATTTACTCAGAATAAGTGTACACAGGTTCCATCCTCTTGGATTCTGTCTCTATAGTAACAAAGGATATTTTTCCACCTTTACAGCCCGTCTTCACCTGCTGTGTACGTCAATGGCTGGATCTCCAGCTCCGACCCTCTCTATCCTGGCAACATCCCTGTCTGGAGACCTCATTTATATACTTGTCATATCTCTCCCGGGGTATTACTTATCATCATACAAAAGTAAACCTGGCTTACTTCAGGCCTAAAGAGTACCTGTCAGATCATTTAATAAAGTAGATGTAAACCTAAATCGAATGACCTTTAGCTTGCTAAATGATTGGGTTTTTTTTTATACTGATATTTTCACCCTTTTTGATCCTTTGTTACATTTCAGTGTTACTGATTCCCTGTGGTTACTTCCTGTCTCCATGCTCTCCAATGATGGCTGCATGGTGGGGTTCCTGACACTTGTGTTCAGGGCCGTCTTTAAAGTGGGATTCCACCCTAAAGTGGAACTTCCGCTCATCGGAACCCCCCCCCCCCCCCCCCCCCCCCCTCCGGTGTCACCTTTTTCTTCCTGTCACTAGGGTTGCCACCTGTCCAGGATTCACCCGGACAGTTCGGGGTTTTGAATCATGTGTCCGGGTTTAAGTCACCTGAAACCCGGACACATTATTCAGACCAGGGCTGTGGCTCCCCAAGTAACCGAGATAGTCACACATAAATCTGTTGCCGTCCGGGAGCAGCTGTTTGGGGGCAGGTTTGACTGAAGGGTTGGGTGATAATGTCAGCAAGAGCAATTTGGCCACACCCACTGTTTGCCAAAGCGTGCTCTGTGCGCTACATTACTACTCTCCTTAGAGCACCCAAATGTATCCAAGGTCTTTTATAATCCTATAGTGTTTACTGCAAAAAATACAAATAAAAAATTCCCTGTGCTGCAAAAGTGTTCGGGTTTGGCTTAAAGAAAAGGTGGCAACCCTACCCGTCGCGCTGTCTGCTGGGACACACACGGGTCCCAGAGACAGCGCGGACCATTCCTATTGCATTGCGTGACTCGCGCATGCGCAATAGGGAACCGGGAAGTGAATCGGCAAGGCTTCATTTCCTGATTCCCAAACCCAAGATGGCGGCGGCAGCATCCAAGGACTGAGGGACTGTTCGGCCTCGGGTGCCGACGTCGCTGGACCCTGTGACAGGTGAGTGTCATTATTTTAAAAGTCAGCAGCTGCAGTATTTGTAGCTGCTGACTTTTTAAAAAAAAATTTTCGCCAGACTCCCTTTTTAATATTGATTGGACCCTGGGAAAAACTTTTCTTGCCCCCCCCCCCCCCCCATACAGTTTCGCTTTCCACCTGCTCTGAGACATACAATAAATAGCAGCTAGACTCAAAATCAGTTTATTGAATCAGATCAGGCAGCTATTGCGATTGGTTGCCAGAGGTTACAGTGTATCATTACTGCTCATTGACTGGTTGCTAGAGGTTAAAGCACACATTGTGGCTCACTGATTAGTTGCTAGAGGTTACAGCACATGATTTCTGCTTGTTGATTGATTGCTAGAAATTACTGTGGATATGACCTCAGGGGGGCATGATATACATATGAATGCCGCCGGCTGCCGCTATTTGCATATGAATGCTGCCGCTATTTACATATGAATGCCACCGCTATTTACATATGAATGCCGTCGCTATTTACATGTGAATGCCAGTAATTTACAAACACAGGGTCTGCAGGTGAGTCATCTGTACACAACAATAGGGTAGAGCAGCATTAGTAGCAGCACTTCACAATGAGATATTGGGACACAACACAGGACTAAAACCTCAAGGGGCGAGGGAATTTAAACCAGGATAGTTGGCAAGTATGAGGCAGCTGCTTTGGGCCCCACAACAATGACAGGGCCCAGGGCAGCTGCCCTTTTTGCCCTGCCTTAAAAACGGTCCTGCAGTGCCGAATCGCAAAAAGTGCTCCGGTCAGGAAGGGGGTAAAATCCGTGGCTGAAGCAGTTAAAGAGTAACTCCACTTTTGTTGAGAAAAAAAACATTCCCCTCCGGGTGATCTGTGTACATTGCAAGGATTTTAACAAACTTTATTGCAGATTCCTACCTTTTGTTATTCTGAAGAAATAGCTGTTTATTTATCGGTGTCCATGTGTATCTATATGGAAGCTGATTATCAATCAGCTGCTGCATCTGCAGGGCTCTAATGATGAAAGTGTCAGGGTCTGCATCCCCTTAGATGTGCCTTCCCTTTGGGAGTATCTCAGCAAAAATTACATTTTTGTTGCAGGGGATGCTAAAAAATCTGACTCGTATCTTAGTGAAGACTTCTGGGAAAATCAGTGAGCCAATCACACAAGCAGGAAATGACATCATCTGTGTACAGAACACCTCTAGGTGGCCATATTGCATTTTACAGAAAATGACAAAGCTGCAGATTGAAAAGGAAAGGTCATATTTAATAACGTTCAATTATGATATGACTGGTGTAGATATATGCTGTATTATTTTTTTTTTCATTTGCTATTTTTTTCCCACGAAAGTGGAGCTACCCTTGAAGGACAGCAGTTAGACTCCATGAACTATCTATAGATAAGAGAGGTAATAATTTCCTTTGTCATTTCCTTTGTCAGCTTTGTTTGAACAATGTTAACGCTCAGTCTACACACCTGTGACAAGCAGGAGGTTAAATGAAGGGTGACAACTATATTTCATGCGAGCAGATGTTGGACTTGTGTAACCACAAGCCGATCGTCTTGTTTTTTTTTTTTTCACATTTTTTGTTTAGCTGTAAAGCTGATGAAAGATTTGAACCTGCTGCATGCTGCAAAATGTTCAGGAATGTGTCCGGGACAAAAGAGCCCGGGCAGTATTGGAGTGTTTATAGTGATGCCGGTGACTACATCAAAGTGTGCAAACAAAGTTCTTCATTCCTTCACCTTATCAACAACTGACAGCTCAGGGACCAAACTGCCAGGATTCTGAATATTTTGTTGGAGGTTTACCACTGAGCTATGAGAAAATTCCAGACAGTTTCTGATGTGGGGGGTGGTGGGCATAGCTCCCAACTGTCCCTGATTTCGAAGGGACTGTCCCTGATTTGGAGCAATGTCCCTCTGTCCCTCATTCCTCCTCATTTGTCCCTCATTTTGGTCTGATCCATATATATATATATATGTATATAAAATGCACTTTTTATCTATCAAAAAGTGTTTTCCAGTACTTTTCATCTGGTTTCTAAATTGCTGCAATTCCAAAAGCCAATATCAAGGAATAGTAATGGTAAAAAAAGCACCTATGGGTTTTACCAATCTTGTTTTTTTGTACAATTCTCCTTTTTTTTCTTCTTATCATACCCATGTGGTAGAAAGTGTCAGGTTCTCTCTTTGTCTGTTTGGTTTTCTCTGTTCTCTCTAAGTTTTTCCTGTATGTATGTCTGTATGTATGTGTATGTATGTGTGTGCATGTGTCTGTATGTATGTGCATGTGTCTGTATGTATGTATGTATGTATGTATGTGTATGCATGTGTCTGTATGTATGTGCATGTGTCTGTATGTATGTATGTATGTGTATGCATGTGTCTGTATGTATGTATGTGTATACTGTATGTATGTATGTATGTATGTGTATGCATGTGTCTGTATGTATGTGCATGTGTCTGTATGTATGTATGTGTATGCATGTGTCTGTATGTATGTGTGCATGTGTCTGTATGCATGTGTCTGTATGTATGTATGTGTATGCATGTGTCTGTATGTATGTATGTGTGTATGTATGTATGTGTCTGCATGTGTATGCATGTGCATGTGTCTGTATGTGTATGCATGTGCATGTGTCTGTATGCATGTGTGTGCATGTGTGCATGTGTCTGTATGTGTATGCATGTGCATGTGTCTGTATGTATGTATGTGTATGCATGTGTCTGTATGCATGTGTATGCTTTTGTCTGTATGTGTTTGCTTGTGTCTGTATGTGTGTGTGTGTCTGTATGCATGTATGTCTGTATGTATGTATGTATGTCTGTATGTATGTGTGTGCATGTGTCTGTATGTATGTGCATATGTCTGTATGTATGTGTGTGCATGTGTCTGCATGTCTGTGCATGTGCATGTGTCTGTATGTATGTATGTATGTGTGCATGCATGTGTCTGTATGTGTGTATGCTTGTGTCTGTATGTGTATGCATGTGTCTGTATGTGTGTGCATGTGTCCGTATGTATGTCTGTATGTGGTTGTGCGTTTGCATGTGTCTGTATGTGTGTGCTTGTGTCTGTATATGTGTGCATGTGTCTGTATATGTGTGCATGTGTCTGTATGTGTGTGTGCATGTGTCTGTATGTATGTCTGTATGTGGTTGTGTGTGTGCATGTGTTTGTATATGTGTGCATGTGTCTGTGTATGTATGTATGTGTCTGTATGTGTGTGCATGCATTTGTCTGTATGTGTGTGTGCATGTGTATGTGTGTATGTTACTTTTAATCCGAAGCCCCTCCCCCCATTTCTGTACCATCAGAACTGCTTTTGTAGGGCTTGTGTGTGATAGCAGGCAGGACTGCTGCTCCTCTGAAAAGCAATCCATGCACAGATCACTTTTCAGAGGCATTTGAAAGGCGGTAAAGAGGCATTATGTTGTCTCCTCACCACCTGTTTTAAGCCCGTAAATGCAGCATCACTATACCGCAACTGTGCAATCCAAACAGTTGCGGGGTAGTTGCAGTGCAGCCCCATTCAGGTAACGGTAACCCTAAAAAGCAGAGCATTCGTCTGTGTGTCGGGAACGAGTGCGACAAAGGCAAGAGAATTCTTGTTGGGCGGTGTATTAGCGCTCGAACGAATACACTTAGACCGAATTTTAATGGTTCAAAGAATGTCAGGCAAAATGGTCGGCCCTCACGCATGTTCACTTCATCAAATCTGGCCCTCTTTGAAAAAAGTTTGGACACCCCTGATATAAAGGGATGATCTGATAATTGCCAAATATTCAAAATATTGCTTTGTTAAAAGACACCAATGTAATCTTTCCTGTAAGAGGCATATAGAAAAAAAAAAAAGGAACCCTTTTGCCACTAAAGACATTTTTTATTTATTTGTTGTTAAAGTGGAGGGCCACCCTGGAAAAAAAAAAACTTGATAAAAATGTTAATAACAATTTAAAAAGAAAAAAAATATATATATATTTTTTTTACTTACCAGAAATGGCTGTTGCTAGGCAGATCGTCCTAATCTGCCTCTTCCTGTTCCGCGAAGCTGTTCTGTCTTCTGCTCCTAGCGCCGTCTTCTAGTGAATGGGGTGCGGTGTGTTATGGGAACTGTGTGTCCCACAACACATTGCGTTCCCCATTCACAAAGCGCCGCGCGTTGACTCGCGCGTGCGCAGTGGGCCGTGCGACGACTCGCGCATGCGCAGTGGGCCGTGCGACGACTCGCGCATGCGCAGTGGGCCGTGCGACGACTCGCGCATGCGCAGTGGGCCGTGCAACGACTCGCGCATGCGCAGTAGGCCGCGCGGCGACTCGTGCATGCGCAGTAGGAAACGGGCACTGAAGCCGTAGTCTTCGCTGCCCGTTTCCATTACTGAGGATGGCGGCGCTGGGAGCGGAGCGCCGAGGGACATCTCTGCCTCCACGGCCGACGTCGCGGGCGCCCTGGGAGGGTAAGTGTACTTATGAAAAGTCAGCAGCTACTTTTTTTTTAGCTGCTGACTTTTAAAAAATATTTTTTTTAGCTGAAACACCCCTTTAAAATGTACATTCCCTGCATTAGGGTCCTTTCACACGGATCCGTTTTTTAGGGTAAAAGAAAGCAGATGCCTGGCGGTCCCTGACCTTCCTATATACTGTATGTAGGATTTGGGTATATATTTTTTTTCAAAAGTAAAATTACCTTTTTTATTAAAATTTTCATGCCACTTCGCTTAGACGAATGACGTATTCATGAAGGCTTCTGGGATATCAGTGTCATCGATCACAGAAGTCTTCGGACATCCTTTCTGAAAAGGTGAACTTATACTTTAAATATTTCTCTGTTCTCAGTGGGAAGATTTCCCCTCACTTTGTATCTCAGGGACCAATGCTTAGGGACAGGAAGTGAGGGGTACCTACCCAATAGGGACACAAAAAGTGATATTAAAGGCAATAGAAAAAAAAAATAATAAAATAATGAACATGTCATACTTACCTGCTCTGTCAAAGTGGTTTTGCACAGTGCAGTGCCGATCCTCCTCTTCTCGAGTCCCCCCACTGGCGCTTTTGCCCCCCCCCGCCGAGTTCCCCCAGAGCAAGCAGCTTGATATGGGGGCCCCCAAGCAGGCTCGCTTCCAAGCCACTGCTCTGTATGTCCATTCACCCCCTCTCTCTCTCCTCATTGGCTCACTGGCTGTGATTGACAACAGCTGTCTCAGCCAATGAGGAGGGAGAGTCCCCAGAGAGCCGAGGCTCTCGTGCACATCGCTGGATCATGATGGGATAAGTATTACATACCTTCCAACTTTCTGAGATGGGAATGAGGGGCACCTATTAGCAAAAGTATGTAGGCATAGGACACCCCCCTGCCACGCCCCCTTTAAAGGAGAATTATACCAAAAATGATTGGTTAAACCCACAAGTGCTTTTTCTTTTTTTTTTACCACTACTATTTCTTTATACTGACCTTTTTTTTTCTTCAATGCAGCCTACCAGCGCCCATCAATGCAGCCTACCAGCGCCCAACAATGCAGCCTACAAGGCACCTATCAATGCAGCCTACCAGAGCCCAACAATGCAGCCTACCAGCGCCTATCAATGCAGCCTACCAGCGCCCAACAATGCAGCCTACCAGCGCCTATCAATGTAGCCTACCAGCGCCCAACAATGCAGCCTACCAGCGCCCAACAATGCAGCCTACCAGCGCCCAACAATGCAGCCTACCAGCGCCCATCAATGCAGCCTACCAGTGCCCAACAATGCAGCCTACCAGCGCCTATCAATGCAGCCTACCAGCACCCTTTAATGCAGCCTACCAGTGCCCATCAATGCAGTCTGCCAGCGCCCATCAATGCATCCTCTCCAGTGCAGATCAAATGCAGCCTCCTAGTGCCGCTCAATGCAGCCTACCAGCGCCCATCAATGCAGCCTACCAGCACCCAACAATGCTGCCTACCAGTGCCCATCAATGAATGTTTGCTTGCTTCCATTCATACGGGAGTCGGGACACAGACACAATCCTCCTCCGCCACTGCGCCTCTGACACTATGTGCGAATAGAGCGGCGGCTGCCTGCTGATGCTGAGACTTAGTTGCTTGCTGCAGAGAGAAGAGAGTAGGAACGCCAGTGGCCGGGCGCCCTAGGCAGCAGTGCGCCCTAGGCAGCTGCCAATTTTGCCTAGTGGTAGCACCGGCCCTGCAAATGAGGAGGAATGAGGGACAGAGGCACTTTGTTCCAAATCAGGGACAGTCCCTCCAAATAAGGGACAGTTGGGAGCTATGGTATTAGGGGGGCTTGGGGGACTGCTGCACAGAGTAAAAAAAAAACAAAAAAAAACTTGAGCCTTTAGAACCACTTTAAAAACCTCAAAGTTTTTTTCTGATTGTGCTAAAATGCATTTTTGTTGCTGTAGATCTAGTAAAAAAAAATCCCACTCAGTATGAGTGATTAGAGAAATGTGATTTCCTTTTACCCGTAGTTACTTTTCTTCCTATACTATATATAGTAACATATAAAAATAGTATAGAAGAACAGAGAAGTAAAAATAGAAAGACATGAAGGAGGAGTATACTGTGATGAGTATATACTGTATGTGTGTGATGGATGAAACCGACCACATTAAGTCATTACCCCAAATCTGTGTGTTTGAAGCTCTAATAATAATTGGTACTTTTCTCCCTCTAAGTTATATGTCTCTGTGTCATGTAGGTGTTCCTGGCTGTCACTACCTTAAAATTGAGTTTTAGTAATTATCAGATTTTTTTACTTTTTTTGCTGCATTATTTGTAACTAGGGTTGCCACCTTTTCTTCAAGTCAAACCCGAACACTTTAGCAGGGCACAGCAATTTTTTTTTTTTATGGTATAAACTATATATATATATTGCAATTAAGTAACATTTCTAATCATATGAAGTTAATCACAAGAGTCCCCCATTACATCAGAGTCCACACAGTTCCCCCTTTACATCTGAATCCACAGAGTCCCCCTTTACATCAGAGTCCACACAGTTCCCCCTTTACATCAGAGTCCACACAGTTCCCCCTTTATATCTGAATCCACAGAGTTCCCCCTTTATATCTGAATCCACAGAGTTTCCTTACAATGTAAGGTGGGACTCTGCAGACTGATGTAAGGGGGAACTCTGGGGACTCTAACATAAGGGATGCTCTGGGAACCCTGATTTAAGGGGGAACACTGAGTACTCCGATGCACGGTAAGGACTCTGATGTAAGGATGAACACTGTGGCCTCTGGTGTAAAGGGGAACTGTTATATAAAGGGTGCTCTGAGAACCCTGATTTACCTTAGTGTACTCACTCAGAGGCAGGAGAGAGAAGAGGGGAGACAGTCACAGACAGGGACGGATGGTGAGCTCACTCACCACTTGGCAGTCAGCACCTCTCATTCAGATGTATCTGAGGCTGCTGGACGTCAAATTTCCCACCCCCACTTTCCTTTTCTGAGGCACAGCACCAGGGATTGGAGTGTGGGCAGACACAGAGGGGTAGGGGCGGAAGGAAGAGGAGCAGATCAAGCCCTCTCTCCTCTCCCATCTGTATGTGGGGGGATTTTTTGTGCTGGCATTGGGCAGTGTGAAAAAGAGTGTAATGCCGCATACACACGATCAAACTTTCCTGTGGGATTGTCCGCCGAACTAGATTCCGCCGGACAGTCCGATCATGTGTGGGCCTTCGACTGACTTTTTTCCCAAAAGTCCGGCGAACAAGGTTTTAAGTTTTGTTTTAAAATTGTCCGCTGAACTTGGCAGTCCGGCGGACAATACGGCCGTCTGTATGATGGTCCGGCAGACCAAAAAGGACGCATGCTCAGTAGCAAGTATTTTTCTAGTATTTTTCTTTTTCTAGTCCTGTCGTACGTGCTGTACGTCATCGCGTGAACCGCCGGACTTTTAGCGTGATAGTGTGTGGTCAAGTCCGTTTGCTTTCAAGTCTGGCGAAGCCCCCGCTGGAAGGTCCGGCGGTTTGTTGGCGGACATTCCCGCGGCAAAGTCCGATCGTGTGTACGCCGCATTACAGACACTCTCAGTTTAGACAACTGCAGCCAGCAACCCTGCTGGGAGGCCACAGTCCAGTCTAAATAATGTGTCCGGGTTTCAGGCAGTTTTTTTTTTTTTTTTAATCAGATAATTCTTTATTGTGTTTTAAAACATACACAACATAGGAAAAGAAAAACACACAACAACAAAACAAAGGCAAAAACTTAAACTGAAAAGGCACAGATGTTTGAGGGTACCAGTCCGCACCTTTTTCATGTCGGGTACGCAGACCCTTCAGCGGTATTTCAATAAGTACACTTATTTAACGTATGACAGTGGGGGTACACATACCCTTACATCTTCTATTGTGCAACCAAGTGTCGTAGACACAGTTCTGATGTGCTCCCTCAGCTATACCGTGATCTATAGGGAGCCGGGTGCGGCAGTATGTCTCTAAACCGTTGAAATAACGCACATTTTTAGACAATGTCTACTTCAGTCTCTGCAGGGCTATAATTTTATACATTTTACTCTCCCTCCCTCCCAGGCCTCTTCTATCATTTCGTAGCGTATCACTGCCTCGCTAGGGTAATATATTGTTAGTGGTCGTCCTCCCTCCTAGAATTCTATTCTGGACTAGCCTCAGAGGTGCCAGTCCAGGTGAGTCCAGCCAGGGGTCCCAGATGTTTTCAAATTTGTTAGGGCTACCTCTATGTTTATATGTGAGTTGTTCCCTAATGAGAGAATCGTTCACCGACTTCATCCACTCAGCCAAAGTAGGTGCAGTCGCCGATAGCCATTTCCTAGCTATGAGTTTTCTAGCCAGAAATAACATTCTCAATATTGCTATATATGTATAAGGGGTATATTGTTCCTCGTCTATCCAGCCTAGTAAACATAGTTTAGGGTCAACCTGTAGCTTGAGATTCCATAAATTGTTGATGGTACTTATCACTGTCGCCCAGTATCTCTGAAGTTTCGGGCATCGCCATAGCATGTGTACTAGTGTACCGGTATTGACTAGACAGCGAGGGCAAAGTGGGGAGTCTCTCCTATTCCATTTATGAAGTTTCTCAGGCGTGCGGTATGTTCTATGTGTAATGAACAGTTGAGTGAGTTTTTGGGACGAGGAAAGTGACACCTTGGGGATATTGTCCAGTATAGTGTTCCATTCCTCGTCTGTGACATGTCCTAAGTCCTCACCCCAGTCAGTCCTGCATTTTAGGGACATTGCCTTGGATATCTGACATAGGAGGGAGTTGTAAATAGAGGAGATCTGTCCCTTCCGGGACGAGGAGGTGACCAGCTGGGTAAGTATACCCATCTTAGTCAATTTCCAGTCTCCTGACGCTGCTTGGGCTGTTATTGCATGTCTGAGTTGGAGATATTGGTAAAAGGAGGTGTTTTGTAGATTAAATTCGGTTCTTAGGGATTGAAAGTCCCTAAGTACCCCGCCGCAGTACAGTTGAGGAATGTACCTAACACCATTTCTTGCCCAGTTGTGGAACATCTGTAGCTTATTCAACTCTGGAAAGCCACAATTGTGCCATATACGTGACCAGTTTGAATAACCTGTGTATTGCATGTGTTGTTTGGCCTTGTTCCATATTCTGTCTATCAATTTAAATGTGGGGTATTGGCTCTGGATCCCCATTTCACCCGCCTCTATGCATTCCACTATCTCTTCGCAAGACAGTTGAGTCAGAATAATATTTCTAATGGGATCCATAGGTTTGGGGTGTAGCCAACCAGTTAAATGTTGCAGCTGAGCCGCTACGAAATAGTAGAATGGATTAGGCACTGCCAGGCCTCCCGAGTCCTTGGGTTCTTGCAACGTTTCCAGTTTGATTCTTGGAGTTTGTTTTCTCCAGATCAGAGTACGATATATGGTGTTGCATTTTTTAAACACATGAACGGGGATCCAGATAGGGGCGTTATGTAGAGCATATAGTATCTGTGGGTTCCAGACCATCTTTATTAGGTTGCATCGGCCTACTACCGATAGTGGCAGCCTAATCCAGCTGGTCGTTTTTTCCTGAAATTTTTTGAGTAGAGGTTCTATATTCAATTTTACATATTGGCTTAGATTAGGGTGGATATTTATGCCCAGGTATTTAAACTTCTCTACTGTTTTAATTTGGTCCGCCACCTGAGGCAGAGGTTCGGTTATTGGGTCTAGGGGTAGTATAGTAGATTTGTCCCAGTTTATGGTGAATCCGGAAAACTTTCCGAACGTGTGTATCAGATTCATTAGGTTAACGAGGGAAGCAGAAGTATCTCCCAAAAATAGAAGTGCATCATCGGCATATAGTGCCACTTTGTCTTCCGACTCCCCTCGTTTGAAACCATTTATGTCCGGGTTCCCCCTGATGGCTGCGGCTAGAGGCTCGATGGCAAGGGCGAACAATAGTGGTGACAGGGGGCAACCCTGTCTAGTACCCCTATACAGGGGAAAGGAGGAGGAGAGCGCGTTATTAATCCTAATGCATGCCTTAGGTTCTTTGTATAACAACTTAATCCAGGAGATAATATAATCCCCCAAGTTAAGTTTTTCCAGCACTCGCCACAGGTAGTCCCATTCAACGCTATCAAACGCCTTGGCGGCGTCAAGTGATAGGATTGCTCTGTGACCCTGATTATCAGTGGGGACTTGCATATTGAGGTAAAGGCGGCGCAGGTTATTCGCTGTTGACCTATTAGGTATGAACCCGGACTGGTCCGGGTGTACCAGTTTGGATATCACTTTAGCTAGTCGCATTGCTATGGTTTTAGTAAGGAGTTTTAGGTCTGTATTTAATAAAGATATGGGCCTATACGATTCTGGCATGTCTGGTTTTTTCCCTGGTTTTAAGATTACTACGACTACTGCTTCATACATGGATTTAGGTAGGGAGTCTGCTTTGAGGGCTTCTGTAAGGGTATGGAGTAGCTCTGGTAAGAGTATTCCTCCAAAGTGCTTGTATAGCTCTATTGGTAAACCGTCGTTTCCCGGGGCTTTGGAATTTGGGAAGGTGGCTAGGGCAATTTGCAGTTCCTCTAAAGTAATGGGGCCATTGAGAAGGCTTTTGTCTGCGTCTTGGAGCTGGGGTAAGGCTACCGATTCCAGGAACCGAGTCAGCTCATCCGTGGGGTAGTTCACCTTAGATGTATATAGATCCTTATAGAAGGACCGAAACTCCTCCAGAATAGAAGGTGTGTCTGTGACAGTCTCTTTCCTCGACGTGGTGATGTTGTGAATCAACTGTGGGGGGGTTTCAGGCAGTTTGAAACCCAGACACATGATTCCAAACCCGAACTGTCCGGGTGAATCCCGAACAGGTGGCAACCCTATTTGTAACTATTCTCTATTATTGTACTGATATATGTATTATTATAGAGATGAATAAGCTATAAATAATTTGAAGTTGTATGTTTCTCATTGAGGATGTCGCATTTTTATGCAAGGCACACTAATGCACATGCGTGGTGTAAACAGGGCACATAGAGAACCATTGTTTTCTGCATGTCCTTGCGTTACGCCTGCATTGATGAATACCGATAACCAGGTGTGAACAAGCCCCGACCGCAGTAGTGTGAATCCAGCCTGATATGAAAAAGGGAATAACTAATGTGCAAACCTATACTACACCAGAAAATATAAATGAGAAGCTGCCAACATGAAAGATGTTCTCACACAGAATGGGGACCCGTAAATGAAAAAAAGAAAGTATGTGGCACTTAAACACGTCTCATACGTTCGTGCACATTAAACACAAAATTAAATATACGCTGCGCTGGAATGGCTATGCACTAGATAATCTGTATCTTAATCTATAGTTATAGATCCACAAGACTATAACAATATGCATAAAATAGTAAACATACAACTGGTGTAAAGTGCAAGTGCAAAAAACAAATAATGTGCACAAAATCTGTAAACTAAAACGCATAGATGAATATAAAGAATGCCAAAAAAAAACTCTGAGGTTATATGGACCTTTAGAGTTACAAGGTGCCATTATTATTAAAAAAAAAACAGTTCTATAAACCACAAAATGTTGATTGATGTGAGACTAGATGCAGGTGATGTGATTTCCGGTGATCATACTATTAAAAATCATGCATATGATAAAATATGAAGGGTTCTCAGCTGTTTCACTGGATTAGTAGTATCTAGGCGCATGAAAAAAGAAAAAGACTAATAGTGCAATACCGTTTTATGCAATACCATAAAAACTAATAAAGTAAGCACCCCTCCAGTGGCCGCTCTGCTGGCCCCTCCCCTAAAAACTGGGTGTGGCGTATCTTCCTCAGGGGGTTTTGTTTTTTTTTTTTGGCAATTTATATTCATAAAGTGGAAAATAATCAACTATGCGCAACAATGTATTATGATCTTGTGGATCTATAACATTGCAATAATAACTCCATCAAAGTGCAAAAAATAAACTTTCAAAGTGCAAAAATAAAGTGCAAAAAAAAATGCTCCAAAGTCATAATAGTGCAATAATATAGTCCAGTACAAAAAATCTCCACGTTGCCAAGTTTTGCACATGCACTTTTTTTTCCCCTATGAACTGTCGCTTGGAGATTTTTGTACTGGACTATATTATTGCACTATTATGACTTTGGAGCATTTTTTTGCACTTTATTTTTGCACTTTGAAAGTTATTATTGCAATGTGATCATATACATTGTTGCGCATGTTGATTATTTTCCACTTTATTATTCATCATCCAGTTTTAGCACGGCCACGGAAGTGCTATCTTTATAGTTTTTATATTGCACGTATAGATTCTTTTACCATATTTTAATCATTTATATTTAATTCAGTTGAGTTAGCGCCACATACTTCTTTTTTTCATTCTGTGTGAGAATACCTTTCATGTTGGCAGCTTCTCATTTATATTTTCTGGTGTAGTATAGATACTTTTTTTTTTTTTCATTAATCCAGCCTGATACTTTGCAATTTAAAACTAAAATGCACACAGAGGCAGAATTCTGCACTCAGGTGGTGACTATTTATCAGATGAAGGATGTGAGCTGTACCCTCTGTATGAAGACAGGGGGCGACCTTGCAACGAAGGATTTGCAATCATGGTGGCTGCGTCTGGGGTCGCTTCCCTTTTGTTCCCTAGACGGCATGTCAGCAAAAACAAGTCTCTTCCCGCATGTCTCTTCCTACTGCAGGCAGAACTGGCTGCAGCCAAGTTAATACATCAGTCAATCTTATTTTAGCATTTATAATGGCCTCTCCTGTTCAGTAGCTGGTGCAGATGAAGTGGATACAATATGAAGAATTATCTAGAAAGAACCATTATGGAGGAACAACTCCATTTATTGTTGCCACCACCCCAAATACATTGTATAGAATATAATGTATGTATGTATAAAATATATTCTACCGGGGGGGGGGGGGGGGGGTACTTATTCTTTATATATAATATGAGGAAGGATACATGAAAAATCAGTAAAATGTTTTGTATGTTCAGGGCCGCGTTTGAAATCCATGCTGCCCATAAATGCCGCACTAAATGCCACCAATGCCGCACTAAATAGCAATATCCTTATCTTTCTGCGGTTCACTTGCTATACATTTACACTATATATATATATATATATTGGAAGGCCGGGTACCGGCCTGAAGTTATGGGAGGAGCCCGGAGGGTATTTAAGCAGCCCAAAGGCCGCCGGTCTTTGTCGGTTTCCTGTGCGTGATATCTGATACGTCAGACATCTAGGACCGACTCGTTCGTGACAAGCGCTGTTGGTGCCGGTTCGTGAGCTCCGTTTTCGTCTGTCCGTCTTCTCTTGTTGCAGTCCCGTGTTCCGTGTTCGTAAGTTGTGTCGTCCCTTCGTGTCGCACTCGTGTCGTCGAGTCGCAGTTCGCACAAAGAGTCTGGTTCGGCTGTAGCAGGTAGGGCTTCGGCTCCCATGTTTTACGCTCTCATGCACTGCTTATCATGTCACTAAACTGTGATCTGCGTAGCTCACGAACCACGCGCTGCTTGTCTCGAAACCTATACACTTACTCGCACGTTTTTTGTTTGTACCCGATCGGGAGCCATCTAGCGGCACGCACATTCAGGGCCGCCCGCCACAGACATTCCGACCGATGTCGCATCCGGCACTCAAGGGTTCCCTTACACGAGCGGGCCACACGGTCTCCGAATCGTTCAACATAACTCACGCACGGGTGCCGTTCGCACTCACACGTATCGTTCAGGTCCTGCCGTTATCCGAATTGGTGGCGCTAGCGAGCGTGCCGAATCGTTATTTACATTCCGAAGCACTGTTGGCATACTAGTTGTACGAATCACTTCGACCGTGTCGAAACATTTCACGAATTAGCATGACAATCATTTCATCATTTCACACATGGCTAAACGTATCAGGCCAGTCGGTCATGCTAAATCATTCCGCATCAGTTAAACAAGGCGTTCATGCCATCGCTTCAATCCTGGTCCGGTCGCATCCACGCATGCTCCGATCGGGGCGATCCAGATGCACGACTACCCGGCCTCATTTCGATATATGCGCCAAGGGCGGAATCACATTACTGGCTGCGTGCATTCCTGATTCTTGCCCCTGTCATGGCATATCATTTCTGTCACTTTACCACGCCCGGCATGAATGCAGTCACTTCCCCGCACTAATTCGTGTCGGCGTGCCCTAGGCCCGGCCTCATTTCAATACATGCACCAAGGGCAGAATCGCATCACTGGTTTCGTACATTCCAGATTCTTGCCCCTGTCATGGTACCTCATTTCAGTCACCTTACCACGCCCGGCGTGAATGTAGTCACTTCTTCGCACTAAATTCGTGTCGGCGTGCCCTAGGCACGGCCTCATTTCTATACATGCGCCAAGGGCAGAATCGCATCACTGGTTTGCGTACATTCCGATTCTTGCCCCTGTCATGGTATCTCATTTCTGTCACCTTACCACGCCCGGCGTGAATATAGTCACCTCTTCGCACTAAATTCGTGTCGGCGTGCCCTAGGCACGGCCTCATTTCTATACATGCGCCAAGGGCGGAATCGCATCACTGGTTTGCGTACATTCCTGATTCTTGCCCCTGTCATGGTATCTCATTTCTGTCACCTTACCACGCCCGGCATGAATGGAGTCACTCCTTCGCACTGAATTCATGTCGGCGTGCCCCAGGCACGGCCTCATTTCAATACATGCGCCAAGGGCGGAATCGCATCACTGGTTTGCGTACATTCCTGATTCTTGCCCCTGTCATGGTATCTCATTTCTGTCACCTTACCACGCCGGCGTGAATTTAGTCACTTTCTTCGCACTAAATTCGTGTCGGCGTGCCCTAGGCTCGGCCTCATTTCAATACATGCGCCAGGGGCGGAGTCGCAAAAAAAAAAAAAAATAAAAAGACGTTGACTCTTGTCCTTGTCATGTTATATCATTTCTGTGTCACCTTACCACGCCCCGGCGTTAATTGGTCACCTGCCTGTACGAATTCGCGCCGGCGTGCCCTAATAAAAAAAAAAAAAAGGGGAGCTTGGAGTCGGACCCGGTGGCAGCTGGATGTCACAGTTCGGCCTCAGCAATACCCAGGCAGTTAGCCTCGTTTCACAGTTGCCTCATTCCTGTACGTGCTCCAGAGTCCGGCTCACAGGCACCCCTCATACGGTACGAACAGGCCGAGCCCTGTCACGGGAAGTTCGTTCAGTTAAGGCAACATGTCAAGTCAGTCATTAGTGTTGTCATCTGTCATTTGATCCCACAGCGGTCTCGGCAGTCGACTTAAGTCACTATCGCCTGTTGTTATCATCTACGTTGGGTTCCGTCGCTCTGGACGGCAGCAGTTTAGGCTCTCAATCAGTAGGTCCACCTGCACCAGCTTCATCAGGGTTCCAGCAGGTAAAAAAAAAAAAAAAAAAAAAAAAAAAACGCTGGGCAGCCTGCAGACACGTGACCAGTCTACTAAGTAACGGGTCTTGGCAGCCGCCATGTCGTCAGTCGGCAGCGAGGACCTCACCACCCCGCTATCTCCGGCATCAGCCTCCGAGGCGGGCAGTGTCCAGTCCCTTAGGGCATGGACAATTCCCAGGCTGTCCGCCGAGCTGAGACGCAGAGGGATACCCTTCTCGGCCTCGGCCAGGAAGGCGGAGCTATTCAGGCTCCTCTTCCCACCACCGGCCGCAGCAAGCCACAGCAGCCAGCAGGCGTCTCTGGAATCGATTTCAGCCGCCGTCGCTCAGCTGCACACCCGCGTGTCTTCCCTGTCTTCCTCAATCGTTGAGGTCCAGGACAGAGTGTCTCGTCTAGAGACTAGCCCGGCTGCCACGGTTCCGGACCCTGCGGTGGTCCCAGCCATCAGTGCACCGGCCGCAGGTAGTGAGCTTGCCACGACTACCGTTCACCCTTCCCACCTGGTGCCACCCAGCGTAAGGAAGGACGTTTTAGAGGGCAGAGACGTTAACCTGGCCTCACTCACGATCTCGGTCCATGACTTGGCCGAGAACAAGGCCTACACCTGGGGCGACGTCTCGGTGGTTTTGAAGGCGAAGGAGCCAGGCTCAACAGAAAGCTCACGGCGCCCGAGTTCACACTCGCTTTTTCGGCATGTTCAGGGACGTACGGTGCTCAGCCTCCCCGGGCAGGCGGGAGGAACTGGACCGCTACCTCCATTTAATCGTAGACCTGGGTCACAAATACGGTGGCTCAGCCTTCTACGATTATCGTCGGTCCTTCTCGGCCAAAGCCGCGGACAGATTCTTACAGTTCCATTGGACAACGGACTGGAGGGTAGTGGACGCCGAGTTGTTCTGCTGCCACTTTGCGAGTCTACGGTCCCCGCTATGGGCTGTCCGTCAGTCAGCATCCCACACCGCGGTCTGGTGTGCCAACATAGCCCTGTCCACCCGATAACTAGCACGGCCTCTGCCAGCTCGAGTCAGGCTCAGCAGGCACCGGTGCAAGGGCAGAAGGTGGACAAGTGGGGTTGTCCGGGGCAGATGGTCGGGGGAGCCGCCATTTGCAACAACTTCAACTAAGGCTCCTGCAATTCAGCCAGTGCCGGCTCTTGCACGTTTGCACCCTATGCCAGAGGGCGCACCCCCAAGCAGATGAAATCGTGACTAAGCCAGGTCAATGTCCTTTGGCTCGATGTCTACTTGACCTCACATCCCGCTCCGTCACTTGCCAGCTACCTCACCCGAGGTCTCACCGATGAGTTTTCATACCGGGCTCATCACCCCGCCCCACACCACCCACGAATGTCCGAACCTGCGCTCAGCAGCAACAGATGAGCCAGCTATCGACGTCCTTCTTCAGACGGAGTTGGATCGGGACTTTATGATAGGCCCGTTCAGTCAGTCTCCCTTTAGTATCTGGAGGGTTAGCCCTATCGGGCTTGTACGGGGAAATTTTCGGAAAGGAAAAATAAAAATAAACGTCTGGCGTATGATCTGTCAGCGCCTCATTCTTCCGTCGTTCCCAGTCTCAACTCGCTCATTCCCTCCGAGGAGTTCTCACTGAAGTACGCTTCGGTAGATATGGCTACCCAGGCCATACTCAGGGCAGGGGTAGGTGCTTGGCTCTCGAAGGCGGACATATCTGACGCCTTCAAGCTGCTGCCCATACATCCTTCCCTGTGGTGCTGGCACGGCATCAAGTGGAGGGAGCGATATTATTTCGCAACCAAATTGACCTTCGGGTCTAAGAGTAGTCTTTGGTTATTTGATAGTTCACGGAGACCCTGGCGTGGATCCTTCTCTACGAGGCTCAGTGCCACAAGGTCGTCCATTATTTGGATGACTTCCTTCTGGTAGAACCACCCAGGGCTCCCCAAGGGGACCTTGGAAAGTTGAGGACGGTTTTCGACAATCTGTACGTCCCCATAGCGGAACGCAAGGTGGACGGCCCGGCGCACAAGATCACGTTCTTGGGCATCGACCTTGACACGCCTGCCATGCAGGCCAGCCTTCCCGCAGATAAGTTGGGCCGTTTCAGGACGGTTCTGCGAGTGTTCACCCGGGTGGGGGATGTACTCAGAAGCAACTTCAGTCTCTCTTCGGGATGTCGAATTTTGCTACGAGGATCGTCCCCCAGGGCCGCTCCTTCGTGTCCCGGTTGCCGGTCTTCCTGTCCTACACTCAGGACCCTAGTCAGGTCGTCAGGCTGGATTCAGCAGCCAGGGCAGATCTGCCCATGTGGGAACACTTTCTTAGTAATTGGAACGTTGTGTCCCGGTTCATCCCAGTCGTGTCCACGCAGTCACCTCATGAGGAAGGATACATGAAAAATCTGTAAAATGTTTTGTATGTTCAAGGCCGCGTTTGAAATCCATGCTGCCCCCAGGATAAACCACGTCAGCCCTCTTTTAGCTGTTCCCCGTCGTAGCAGCCGCTCACCTACGGGGTCACCATTGGTCTGGACGGACGGTGGCTTTACGACAGACAATCAAGCCACAGCCGAGATCATCAGCAAGGGCAGGTCTAAATCCATGCCCGTCATGTCCTTCCTCCGCGGACTGGTCCAGCTATCCCTACAACATCAATTCAATGTTCCAGCTACTTCTCTTTCTGCGGTCACACAGCGCGAAACGTCAGTACCCGGGGTGCAGCACTACTTGTCACTTGCTATACTGCATTTGGAGGTCTTACACTATCCTGGATAGGTCCCCCTTTGGTCTCCTCCTCAGCACCTTCTTGCAGGCTGCGATACACATGGCGTTTATGGGTTCCTACGGCCCAGCGATATATCTTGCATAAAGTAATCTATATATAGGTAATAGATATTCACTGTGCCGGACCTACAACCGCTATATAAAAAAAAGCCAATACTCCGGCATTTACGTATATATATATAGGCCTTTGCCCAACTACTCAGTTACATTTACCTTTAATAAATATTATATATACCATACGGTTGACCAAGGCACATAGGTGAGTTTTGTGTTATATGTGTCATATCGTTACTCCTAGGGCTCTAGACCATAAATATATGAAGTTATGGGAGGAGCCGGAGGGTATTTATATATAAAAGCCTCTTCCAAGTATTCTTACCCCAGACTGAATACTCATTCCACATTATTCCATAAACTACTTCTTATCATTCCTTATCTAGGGTATGCCCCCTTATTTTGGCGTACCATATTTCATATAGTATATATGTTATATATCATCGTTACTCCTATATATAAATATATATATATATAGATAAATAAAATAAATATATATATATATATATACATATATATATAATATATATATTTATATATATATATATATATATATATATATATATATATATGGATGGATGGAGTGTATCTAAAGGGCCTACTATACACTGCTCAGCGCCTGATGTAAAATATACAGTCTCCAATGCAACTAGACAAAAATTAAGTCAATAAGCAAATATATATAAATAAATATAAATATATATATAGAAGCAGCCGTTTAAAATGTAAAAATATAGGAAATAGATAGTATAAAAAATCAGACTGTATTGTTTTATGAGAAATAATATACTAAAACAGAGCTGTTTTAGTATATTATTTCTCATAAAACAATACAGTCTGATATTTTATACTTTTATACTATCTATTTCCTATATATATATATATATATATATATATATATATATATAAATAAAAAAAAAAATATATATATATATATATATACATACAGTACAGTAAACCCCCCTCCATCGCTGGGGTTACGTTCCGGACCCACCCGCTACAAGTGAAAAACCGCGAAATAGAAAGACCCTATTTAAATACACCCTAGGCATGTTTTGTTAATTTTTTAATAGCATTTAAAGGTCTTTAAACACACTTTTACGCAATAGAAACACATAAAAGATAGAGAGCGAGATCGAGAGGATTTTTAAAACATAAAAATATTGTCTTAACAGTACAGTATACTGTACAGTACAGTAAAAAATTGAGTACATAACTGCAAAATGGCGAAATATTAGTGCAATATCAGAATAACAGGTCCTAATTAAAATACAGCGATATACCGGGACCGCAAAAACTGAACCACGATAGAGCGGGGGTTTACTGTATATATATCTAATCCCTCTTGCACTGAATTGTATTGAAACTGTACTGTCTCACTCTACTTTGTAAAGTGCTGTGCAAACTGTTGGCAATATATACTGTAAATCCTGAATAATAATAATAATAATAATAATAATAAAAATGTATACTGTAAATACACACAGAAATTTTTTTTAAAAAATATTGAATTTACTTATTTTTAATTTATGTGTTTTTTTTAATACATACTAAAAATAAATATAAATGATATAGATACATTTTTTTAATACATACTACAAAAAAAAAAATCTAAAGAGAGAAAATAAATATTGGAGTTACTTTTAAACTACTTGTAAATTTATTTTTTAATACATGCTTAAAAAAAAAAAATATATATATATATATATATATATATATATATATATATATATATATATATATATATATACACAGTATCACACAAAAGTGAGTACACCCCTCACATTTTTGTAAATATTTTCTTCTATCTTTTTATGTGACAACACTGAAGAAATGACACTTTGCTACAATGTAAAGTAGAGTGTACAGCTTGTATAACAGTGTAAATTTGCTGTCCCCTAAAAATAACTCAACACATTAATGTCTAAACTACTGGCAACAAAAGTGAGTCCCTAAGTGAAAATATCCAAATTGGGCCCAGTGTCAATATTTTGTGTGGTCCACCATTATTTTCCAGCACTGACTTAACCCTCTTGGGCATGGAGTTCACCAGAGCTTCACAGGTTGCCACTGGAGTCCTCTTCCACTCCTCCGTGACGGAGCTGGTGGATGTTCGAGACCTTGCGCTCCTCCACCTTCAATTTGAGGATGCCCCACAGATGGTCAATGGGGTTTAGGTCTGGAGACATGCTGGGCCAGTCCATCACCTTTACCCTCAGCCTTCTGATTATATATATATATATATATATATATATATACTCTATGTTACCAAAAGTATTGGAGCGCCTGCCATTACGCACACTTGAACTTTAATGGCATCCCAGTCTTAAGCCCCGTACACACGATCTGAGAATCGTACGAAAAATGCCGCATTCAAATCGATCGTACGATAATCGGATCGTTAGTACAGAGCTTTCGAGAGCCGATCAGGACACTTCATCCAATATTATTCTATCGGACATGCATGGAAATTTTTTTCATACAATGCCAGATCGTACGATTTTCCTTTGAAGCAGTACAGCTGTCGTTCGAAAATGCATTACAACACATGACATCACTTCCTAATTTTTATTCTATCGTACGAGAATTTTTGTGACCTTAGTAAACTCATCAGATTCGATGTGAGATTAGCATGCAAAAAAAAAAACATACGATCATTCGTCCGATAATCGGATCACGTGTACGGAGCTTTAAATCTTCTGGGAAAGTTGTCCACAAGGTTTAGGAATGTGTCTATGGGAATGTTTGACCGTTCTTCCAGAAGCGCATTTGTGAGGTCAGGCACTGATGTTGGAGAGAAGGCCTGGCTCGCAGTTCTCCACTCTAATTCACCCTAAACGGTGTTCTGTAAGGTTGAGGTCAGGACTCTGTGCAGGCCAGTCCTGTTCCTCCACCTCAAACTCGCTCATCCATGTCTTTATGGACTTGCTTTGTGCACTGGTGGACAGTCATGTTGGAACAGGAAAGGGTCACCCCCAAACTGTTCCCACAAAGTTGTGAGCATGAAATTGTCCAATATGGTCTTGGTATGCTGATGCCTTAAGAGTTCCCTTCACTGGAACTAAGCGGCCAAGCCCAACCCCTGAAAAACCACCACACAACATAATCCCCCCTCCATCAAATGATTTGGACCAGTGCACTTGGCGTAGAGGTACGTCCTCTTTAAATCGTGGCATTGTGGGCGCGCGCACGCCCGCAGCATACTCCGTGACCATACCCGCGGGTCACGCGGACTCGATGTCCGCCGGGGGACAGCGATTGAGTCACGGAGCGGCAGAACGGGGAGATACTTATGTAAACAAGGCATTTCCCTGTTCTGCCTTGCAACAGGACAGAGATCTACTGCTCCCTGTCATCGGAAGAAGTGATCGATGTCATGTTGTAGTGAGCCCATCCCCCCCCACAGTTAGAATCACTCCCTAGGACACACTTAACCCCTTGATCGCCCCCTTGTGTTTAACCCCTTCAATACCAGTGTCATTTACACAGTAATCAGTGCATTTTTGTTAGCACTGATCGCTGTATAAATGACAATGGACCCAAAATAGTGTCAAAAGTGTCTGACGTGTTTCCGCCATAATGTCGCAGTCACGCCATTACTAATAAAAAAATAAAAAAAATAATAAAAAGCCATAAATCTATCCCCTATTTTGTAGACGCAATAACTTTTGCACAAACCAATCAATATACGCTTATTGCATTTTTTGTTTACCAAAATTATGTAGAAGAATACATATCAGACTAAACTGAGAAAGACATTTTTTTTTATATATTTTTGGGGGATATTTATTAAAGCAAATAGTAAAAAAATATTGCTTTTTTTTTTCAAAATTGTCGCTCTTTTTTTGTTTATCGTGCAAAAAATAAAAACAGCAGAGGTGATCAAATACCACCAAAAGAAAGCTCTATTTGTGTTAAAAAAGGGCGTCAATTTTGTTTGGGTGCAACGTCGCATGACCGCGCAATTGTCAGTTAAAGCGACGCAGTGCCGTATCGCAAAAAGTGCTCTGGTCAGTAAGGGGGTAAATCCTTCCGGGGCTGAAGTGGTTAATATACCGTATGTAATAAAAGGTTTCAAATAGCAGATGGACACCACACCCGTCTTTTCTTCACAACCACCAACAAAAGCCTAAAGTCTTTCAGCAGATCCACCATTCTACATAATTAAATCAGTTTTGTCCAAATGTTTGTATAATCGGGGGCCAGCTAAACATCATTAAAAATCATTATGACATCACAAAGCCTACGGGGGTGGAAATGGCTTTGAGGGTCACATATGGTGTGCAGGCAACCAGTTCAGCTGCCATGAACTGTTTAAAGCAACTACATTTCACATATGGCGTTTTTGGTGGAGCTTTAAAAATCTGACAGGTGACTCCACCCACCAGACTCCACCTATAATGGCAATGTCACTTTAGGGTGGGCACAGCATTTGGCATGCAGATTGTCTGTGTCCAGGGGAGTACATCTCTATCTGTAAATATGTATACGCATGGATTTTGGTTTACCCGCATACAGCTGCATTTTTTTTCCATTTGAAAGCCTGTGGCGTGCAAAACACACTCAAAAACTCACCCGGTGCATAAAAAATGTGCACAACATAAAGAGGTGCGACAAAAAAGTGCAACGGGTACACAAGACCTCTAAAATCAGAGGACCTTGTCCTGAATCCCCCGGGGCGTTAGGCTCCTGACAGGGACAAGGACCGTAAAACTTGGTCTTCCTGGCCGAAACCAGTCAGACCCCGTTCTCTGGAAGGTCTGCCGAAACAGACCCACCCAAATACTAGGTGGGGCTCTCCCGAAGAGAGACCACAACCCTATGAGAGAGGGTGAACTAAGCCAGAAGGCCATGTCCACCCCCTCCCTGACGTTCAGGACAGGCCCTGGGACCTGTGACCCTACTAATCACACAAGTGCTAAAACGTGTACAAACATAAAAATACAAAAAGTGACAAACAAACAAAGGAATAAATAAAATAAAGTGGGGGAAGGGATAGTGGAGAGGAAGAGTGAATGAAGTGGCCATTGTGTAAAACAATGACCAGGCCCTCCGGCCAGGAATAAAAAATTCCTCTGGTCCCAGCCAAAAGGCCCGGCCCAAGAGGCAGGTGCTAAAAAAGCGTGATATGGTGCAGTGACCGTGGTGCCATAAATCAATGTGTCCCTCACACACAGTGATTGTTTGGCACCCCTGGACTGCCACTCCAGGGGAACATACTCCATAGGCTTTCAAGACCGCCCTGGCCAACGGTCCGGACCACAGCAGCCCCCACCACAGACAGGAAGGTCTAGAGATCAGGAAGCTTGGTGAGAACCTGCCACAACTATAGGCTCACCGTCGCTCCCATCACTCCCTCCTAATCACATTCGGGAAATACTAACCGTTCCTCCCCCTCCAGCTAGGGATTCACGGCGTTCTTTTACCCGAAAAACTGTCTGGGGCTAGAGCCACCCCAATCCAGGCCAGAAGGCCAGGTAACTCGACCCTCTGGCGCCGACCATGGCAGCAACCATCCGCATACAGCTGCATACTGTCCTTGATTTGTACAAGCAACTGTATGTAATGCCCATGGCTCCCGGGTCATAACCCCAATCAGAGTTTTTTTGCCATCTGCGTCCTATTAGGGAGATCTCCCTTCACTTCCTGTCCTATAGCCAAAACAGGAAGTGAGAGGTAATCCCTCCAAAATGAGGGAATACCTTGTTGTCACCAGAAATAGTGTCCCCAATAGAAGATTACCCCTCTATTCCTGTTCTGGTGAAGAAAAAAAAAATTGGGATTTTTTTTTTCACTTTGACTTTGGGTGATAATGGTAAGGCCCCTTTCACACTTATACGACTTGTCCCACGATTTGGGACTGCAAAGTAGCGTTCCCCATGATTTCCAATGACAGCCATTCATATTAGTATGACTTCAAGTCGTTCCGACTGCACTACTTTGGTCCGATTTTGATGCTACTTACACAGGCCATTCCTTAAAAAACGCAGCAAAATCGTGGCAAAAATCGCGGCCGCGAATCACAGTAAAATTGCGCGACTTTGAAGTCGCACAAGTGTGAAAGGGGCCTAAACAAGACAAAAAGAGAAAATTTATCTCCCTTAGGCCCCTTTCACACTTGTGCGACTTCAAAGTCGCGAGATTTTACCGCGATTTTTGCTGCGATTTTGCCCCGATTTCAAGGAATGCCTGTGTAAGTGGCATCAAAATCGGACCAAAGTAGTGCAGGGACTACTTTGAAGTCGGAATGACTTGAAGTGGTACTAATATGAATGGCTGTCATTGGAAATCATGGGGAACGACTTGTCATGCTACTTTGCAGTCCCAAATCGTGAGACAAGTCATATAAGTGTGAAAGGGGCCTAACTGGGGCAACAACAGCAAAAAATATGAATGTATAGATCTGAGAGAGGGGGTGGTTGAATAGTTTATCAAAAGACAACTGGTAGGGCTGACACCACTCAGACTACAAAAATACTGTGTGATGTCAGCATATTACAGCCAGGTGTAAGGAGCTGAGTGCAGGTGAGTGGGTATTTTTCTGAACTTGCATTGCCTTTAAATAAAACACAGAGATATGTACATTAGCGATGGGCTGCATTGACAGGCACTTTCATGTCTGAAAGTTCACAAATTGTAAAAGTGTGTACTGCATCAAAGTCAATGCAATCAACTGAGCACCACTGAAGGCTCAATGGTTGCTAGGATGCTAGCAGCTACCAGCATCATAGCAACCATTGACACAGCCCCATTCAGATAACATCAGCCATCCCCACCCCTTTGTTTATATTCATATGTTGACCAGGCAGCAGCCGGCAGCTTAGCAACCATTGACACAGCCTCCGCCCCATTCAGATGACATCAGCCAGTATCCACGCCCCTTTGTTTACATTCATATGTTGACCAGACAGCAGCCTGCATCCTAGCAACCATTGACACAGCCTCAGCCCTATTCAGATAACATCAGCCAGCATCCCCACCCCTTTGTTTATATTCATATGTTGACCAGGCAGCAGCCGGCATCCTAGCAACCATTGACACAGCCTCCGCCCCATTCAGATGACATCAGCCAGTATCCACGCTTCTTTGCTTACATTCATCTGTTGACCAGACAGCAGCCTGCATCCTTGCAACCATTGACACAGCCTCAGCCCCATTCAGATAACATCAGCCAGCATCCCCACCCCTTTGTTTATATTCACATGTTGACTAGGCAGCAGCCGGCATCCTAGCAACCATTGACACAGCCTGAGCTCCATTCAGATGACATCAGCCAGCAACCCCGCCCCTTTGTTTATTATCATCTGTTGACCAGGCAGCAGCCGGCATCCTAGCAACCATTGACACAGCCTCAGCTCCATTCAGATGACATCAGCCAGCATCCCCACCCCTTTGTTTATATTCATATGCTGACCAGGCAGCAGCCGGCATCCTAGCAACCATTGACACAGCCTGAGCTCCATTCAGATGACATCAGCCAGCAACCCCGCCCCTTTGTTTATAATTCATCTGTTGACCAGACAGCAGCCAGAATCCTAAAAACCAATGATGCTTCCATGGCATGGCCCTGATCAACAGTTGTATGTAAACAATAGGCAGGGATTATGGCTGATGTCATCTGAATGAGGCTGTGTTAATGGTTGCTATGATGCTGGCGGGTGCTAACATCTTAGAAACCAACTCGTTCTGAGTATTGCTCACTTGGTGGCATTGACTCTGATTAGGTTCACATTAACATTCACAAGGAGCCCTGAGCGGGAGACTCTGGAAAGAGACCAAATCCCCTACTGCCCCCCCCCCCCCCCCCCCCCTCACACACAAACACTTACATACAGGCTGGGAGAGAGACTAATGCCGTGTGATCTGCACTGCACTCGTTTCATTGGAGGACAGGTGGGGCATCGGGGTCTTTTAGACTCCTAATGTGTCATTATCATAATCGCAGCATTTCAAAGCTGCAGGACAGTGCGACTTCAGGTGCAATTTGGTTGGCATCTGTGCAACTTCATGCACAGATGTCTATGTAAGTTGCACCTGAAATCGCAAAAAAATTGTGCAAAGTTGGCGTCCCGATGATTTGAACAGTTCCATTGCCGACAATAGGGTGTGACTTGTCATGTGATTTGGACCTTTCAAATTGCATAACAAGTCGCACCGGTGTGAACGGGGGCTAAGGCTACTATCACACTGGGGCGGTGGGGAGTTAGCTGTAATAGCGGCACTTTTCCGCCGCTAATGGGGCGCTTTTAACCCCTGCTAGCGACCGAATAAAGGGTTAAAAGTGCCCGCAAAGCATCGCTGCCCAGTCGCTTTGCAGGCGTTTTGGCAGCGGTGCCCATTGATTCCAATGGAAGGAGCGGTGGAGGAGCGGTGTATTCATTGCTTCCGCAACGCCCGAAAGATGCTGCTTGCAGGACTTTTTCCAACGTCCTCACATTGGGTCTGCAGGGGAGGTGTTTTTCAGGCGCTCTACAGGCGCTATTTTTAGCCCAAAAGCGCCTGAAAAATGCCTGTGTGAAGAGAGTTTAAATGTTGAAAAGAGAGCAATAATTCTACGCCTGTTATTGACAGATACTGTTATGCCGCGTACACACGAAGGGACAATCCCGCGGGATTATCCTCTGGACTGAAGTCCAGCGGATAATCCCCTCGTGTGTGGGCGCCGGCGGACTTTTTGGCGCCAAAGTCCGGCGGACTTTTTGGCGCCAAAGTCCGGCGGACTTTTTGGCGCCAAAGTTTTAAGTTTTGTTTTAAAAATTATCCGCTGGACTTCAGTCCAGCGGACAATCCCGCCGTTAGTGGGCAAGTCCGCAGGACTTTTGAAATGAACGGACTGCCGCTCATCGGCAAGTCCGTTCATTTAGCAGGTGACTTCAGGTTACGTAGCTAGCGTAGGCAGTTACTGCCGCCGCGCTAGCTCCGTGACCTGGCATGGATTTAAAGGGACTCCCCACGCCGAAAAAACGGCGTGGGGGTCCCCCCAAATCCATGTCAGACCCTTAGCACGCAGCCTGGCAGGCCAGGAAAGGGGTGGGGACGAACGAGCGCCCCCCCCCTCCTGAGCCGTGCCAGGCCGCGTGCCCTCAACATGGGGGGGCCCTGGGGAAGGGGGGCCGTGCGGCCCCCCCCACCCCAAAGCACCATGTTGATGAGGAAAGGGCCTCTTCCCGACAACCCGTTGGTTGTCGGGGTCTGCGGGCGGGGGCTTATCTGGGAGCCCCCTTTAATAAGGGGGCCCCCAGATCCCGGCCCCCCACCCTATGTGAATGAGTATGGGGTACGATGTACCCCTACCCAGGTGTAAAATGTAAAGTACTAAAACACACACACTTTTGATAAAATATTTTATTGCACTGCTCCGGGGGTCTTCTTCCGTCTTGGAGGTCTTCTCGCCGGACTCCCCCTCTCTCTTCTGCTCTTTTACCTCATTTACTGCCTACGCTAGCTACGTAACCTGAAGTTACGTTCGAAATGAACGGACTGCTCCGGGTGGGCAAGTCCGTTCATTTTCAAAAGTCCTGCGGACTTTTGGCCGGCGGATTATCCGCTGGAGAAGTCCGTGCGTGTGTGGGCAAGTCCACACCCTCGGAAAGTCCCGCGGGATTTCCGCTGGACTAGGTCCGCGGCAAAAGTCCGCACGTGTGTACGCGGCATAACTCTACACTGATAACCTGTAGGAGCTTTCATAGCGTCTCCTATGGAAAATATAGGGTACTCACGGTGTCACCGTTTCACGGGCGCACGCAATTTTTAAGGTTTGACACGTTGCATATCTATTTACTCTGCAAAACATCATCTTTTATATTTTACCATAAAATTGGGTAATGTATTGCATTTGTGTGCACTAATATTAACTTTTCTGTGACCTGTGAATGGGGGGCGACACTCTGGAATAGGGGGACACTCTGGAATGGGGGGGGGGCAACACTCTGTAATGGGGACGACACTCTGGAATGGGGGGCACTCTGGAATGGGGACGACAACACTCTGGAATAGGGGGGGCACTCTGGAATGGGGGGACACTCTGTTACTATGGGGGGACACTCTGGAATGGGGGGACACTGTGACTATGGGGGGGGGGGGACACTCTGTTACTATGGGGGGACACTCTGGAATGGGGGGACACTCTGTGACTATGGGGGGGGGGACACTCTGTTACTATGGGGGGACACTCTGGAATGGGGGGACACTCTGTGACTATGGGGGGGGACACTCTGTTACTATGGGGGGACACTCTGGAATGGGGGGACACTCTGTGACTATGGGGGGGGGGCACTCTGTTACTATGGGGGGACACTCTGGAATTGGGGGACACTCTGTGACTATGGGGGGACACTCTGTTACTATGGGGGGACACTCTGTTACTATGGGGGGACACTCTGTAATGGGGGGACACTCTGTGACTATGGGGGGACACTCTATGACTATGGGGGGGACACTCAGTGACTTGGGGGGGGACACTCTGGAATGGGGGGGGCACTCTGTGACTATGGGGGGGACACTCAGTGACTTGGGGGGGACACTCTGGAATGGGGGGACACTCTGTGACTATGGGGGGACACTCTATGACTATGGGGGCTGATTTACTAAAACTGGAGAGTACAAAATCTGGTGCAGCTCTAGAGGGTAGCCAATCAGCTTCTAACTTCAGTTTTGTTCATTTAAGATTGGACAATAAAACCTGGAAGCTGATTGGTTTCTTTGAAGAGCTGCAGCGGGTTATGAACTCTCCAGTTTTAGTAAATAACCCCCATCCATTGTGTTGGTAGGACTTGTAGGACTTGTGGCTTCAGTATAGGATTCGGATCCCTCATCCTGAGCCTGTGATAGGTGGGTGTGAGGAAAGGGGCGGTGACTACACATGTCTAGTCCCCGCCCCCATCTCCCTGACAATACCGATGCCTGTGGCTGCTGCAGGATGTGTCCTCTCCTCCTCCTCCCATCTCTGGGTCCTCCCCCCCTCCTCCTCCCAGTGAGTAGATGAGTCCGATGCGTACAGGAGACACATCACCGTCCGTTATACAGAGGCACGCGCCGGGCAGGACCACTGACAGAGCCGGGCGGGGGGGAGATGCGGGCGGCTCGCGCTCCGGTTGTGCTGTGTGGAGACGGGGAAGCGGCTATGGAGCCGGCGGGGCCCGGAGGAGGGGGAGGTGGAGCCCCTCCGCCGTTACCGGAGAAGAAGAAGAAGCTGAACCGGGCTCCGTCCCCGGCCCGCCCCAAGGAGCTGAGCGGCTGGTCCCTGTCCAAGGCTCGCCGAGGATCTCCGGTCTCCCTGTCGGTCATCCCTCCCGGGCCCCGCCGCCCGCTGCCGTCTCCCGGGACTGCCAAGAAGCCGGTGGGGGCCCCATCCCGTCCCTCCGGGGGGAAGGGCGGCAAGGCGGTCCGGGTGGCCCGGGGCACAGACAGCAGCTCGGAGGGGTCGTGTGCCTCGGAGGAGAACAGCAGCAGCCGGGGGAGCAGCGAGGGGACGTCCAGCCGGATGCAGCTCAGCACCTCCATGGCCTTCTCCGACCTGACCGAGGACATCCTGGACGGGGCCACCGAGGGGCTGATGAGGGAGATGGAGGAGCTGCGCTCAGAGAACGACTATCTCAAGGTGAGGGACCGCGGGGGCGGGGCTAGGAGTGGCGGGGGCGTGGTTAGAGAATCATCCTACACTGTATTATTGTAAAGTACTCCGATACTGAGAGAAGCCAGTAGGCTGTCATTGGCCTAATGCATGAATATCTCAGTGCGGAACCGCAGGGGCGGTGCTAAGGAGTGTTGGGGATGTGACTAGAGAATCAGTCCACACTGGCTGTCAAATTTGTAAAATACTCCAATACAGAGAGAAGCCATTAGGCTGTCATTGTTAGCCTAATTTATGCATATCTCAATATGGGAAACTGTAGAGGCGGGGCTAATTCAGAAGTCTGGTGAGGAACTGCAAGGGAGGTGCTGGAAACGTGGGGGTGTGGTTAGAGATTCAGCCCACATTGGCTGTTAAATTGTAAAGTACTCTAATACTGAGGGAAGCCATTAGGCTTTCATTGTTGGCCTAATTCATGAATCTCAATGAGGGAACGTGGGGGGCGGTGCTAAGGGATGATGGGGGCGCGACTAGAGATTCAGTCCACACTGATTGTCATATAGTAAAATACTCCAATACTGAGAGAAGCCAATAGGCTGTCATTGTTGGCCTAATTCGTGAATATCTAAATATGAGGAACTGTAGGGGCGGAGCTAATTCAGGACTATGTTGTCAGGAACTGGAAAGGTGGGGGGGGGTGTGGTTAGAGAATCAACTCACACTGACTGTAAAGTACTGCTATACTGAGAGAAGCAAGTAGGCTGTCATTGTTGACCTAATTCATGAATGTCTCAATGAGGGTCAGCGGGGGCGTGACTAGAGAATCAGTCCACACTGACTGTCGTATAGTAAAGTACTCCATTACTGAGCGAAGCCTTTAGGCTGTCATTGTTAGCCTAATTTATGCATATCGCAATGTGGGAACTGTAGGGGTGGGGCTAATTCAGAAGTCTCTGGTGAGGAACTGCAAGGGAGGTGCTGAAAACGTAGGGGTGTGGTTAGAGAATCAGCCCACACTGTAATATTGTAAAGTACTCCAATACTGAGAGACGCCATTAGGCTGTCATTGTTGGCGTAATGCATGAATATCTCAATGAGGTTCGTGGGGGCGGTGATGGGGGCGTGACTAGAGAATCAGCCCACTCTGACTGTCATATAGTAAAATACTCCTTACTGAGAGAAGCCAGTAGGCTGTCATTGTTGGCCTAATGCATGAATATCTCAATGAGGGACTGCGGGGGGGGGGGTGATGGGGGCGTGACTAGAGATTCAGTCCAAACTGACTGTCACTGTCCCCCCCATTCCAGAGGGTCCCCCCCATAGTCACTGAGTGTCAAAATACTCTATTAGTAGGCTGTCATTGTTGGCCTAATGTACGAATATATTGATGAGGGACCGTGGGGGCGGGGCTAAGGGGTGATGGGGGCGTGACTAAAGATTCAGTCCACACTTACTGTCATATAGTAAAATACTCCAATACTGAGAGAAGCCAATAGGTTGTCATTGTTGGCCTAATTCATGAATATCTAAATATGAGGAACTGTAGGGGTGGAGCCAATTCAGGACTATCTGGTGAGGAACTGGAAAGGTGGGGGGGGGGTGTGGTTAGAGATTCAGCCCACACTGACTGTCAAAGTAAAGTACTGCTATTCTGAGAGAAGCAAGTAGGCTGTCATTGTTGACCTAATTCATGAATGACTCAATATGAGGCACCATAGGGGCGGGGCTAATTCAGAAGTCTCTCTGGTGAGGAACGGCAGGGGACGTGCTGGAAGTGTGGGGGAGTGGTTAGAGAATCAGCCCACACTCATTATCCTATTGTAAAGTACTGCTATACTCAGAGAAGCCAGTAGGCTGACATTTATACCAAATGTGCGGCGCTAAATGTAAATAATAAAAAAAAAAAAATGAATATAAAACTAATAACTCAAGCATATATCCTATGTGAAAAAACATATAATTAAAGTGCATGTGCTTCGTGTGATACACGGAAATCCTCAATAATATAAAAAGTCCACTATACAAACATAAACAGAGCAAAAAATTATTTTTAACCACTTGCCTACCAGGCACCAACACCCCCCTCCCATCCAGACCAATTTTCAGCTTTCGGTGCTCTCACGCTTTGACTGACAATTACTCAGTCATGCAACACTGTACCCAAATGAATTTTTTGTCCTTTTTTTCCCACAAATAGAGCTTTCTTTTGGTGGTATTTGATCACCTCTGGGTTTTTTATTTTTTGCGCTATAATTGAAAAAAGACCGAAAATTTTGAAAAAAAACGCATTTTTCTTTGTTTCTGTGATACAATTTAGGAAATTATTAATTTTTCTTCATAAATTTTGGCCACAATTTATACTGCCACATATCTTTGGTAAAAATAACCCAAATTAGTGGAAATTATTTGGTCTTTGTGAAAGTTACAGACTCTACAATCTGTGGTGCGAATTATACAAAATTGATCACATCTGATGTACTGGTGGCCGATCTCATTTCTTGTGACCCGAACAAGCCAGGAAAGTACAAATACCCCCCAAATGACCCCTTTTTTGAAAGTAGACATTCCAAGGTATTTAGTAATAGGCATGGTGAGCTTTTTGATGTTGTCATTTTTTCCCACAATTCTTTGCAAAATGAATTATTTTTTTATTTTCTATTTTTTTTCTACAAAATTGTCATTGTAATAGGTTATTTCTCTCACATGGCATGTGTATACCACAAATGACACCCCAAAATAAATTCTGCTACTCCTCCTGAGTATTACGATACCACATATGTGGGACTTTTCCACAGCCTGGCCACATAGAGAGGCCCGACATGCAGGGAGCGCCATCGCGTGTTCTAGGAGCATAAATTACACATCTAAATTGTTGACTACCTATTACTTTTGAAGGCCCTGGAGCACCAGGACAATGACACGTGACACTGACATGGCACTGATGACACTGACGTGGCACTGATGACACGTGACACTGATGACAGATGGCACTGAGAGATGGCACTCATACATGGCACTGATATCACGTGGCACTAATACGTGGCACTGATGCGAGATGGCACTAATACGTGGCACTGATGACAGACGGCACTAATACGTGGCACTGATGACAGACGGCACTAATACGTGGCACTGATGACACATGACACTGATGACAGATGGCACTGATACGTGGCATTGATGACAGGCGACACTGATAACAGATGGCACGTGACACTGACAGGTGGCACTGATGACAGGTGGCACTGATGACAGGTGGCACTGATGACAGATGGCACTGATGACAGATGGCACTGACTGATGGCACTGGCGGATGGCACTAGGGATGGCACTGGCGATGGCGATGGCACTGGCGATGGCACTGGCGGATGGCACTGGCGGATGGCACTGGCGGATGGCACTGGGGATGGCACTGGCGGATGGCACTGGCGGATGGCACTGGCGGATGGCACTTGCGGATGGCACTGGCGGATGGCACTGGCGGATGGCACTGGGGATGACATTGGGGACAGATGACATTAGGGACAGATGACATTAGGGACAGATGACATTGGTGGCAGTGGGCACAGATGGCATTTTTTTTTTTTTTTGTAAAACACTTACGGCGCTGCAGCCGTTCATCTCCCCCTCCTCACACGCTGTCTCTGTGTGAGGAGGAGGAGCGGCGCTGAGAGATGATCTCATATGTTTACATATGAGATCATCTCTCATTGGCCAGGGCGATCGCGCTGTAAACGGCCGCTGTTATTGGCCGTTTACAGCGATCTGTGATTGGCCGTGTCCGAGGGACACGGCCAACACAGAATTTCCCTGCTGCGCGCTCGTGAGCGCGCACAGGGAACGAGGAAAGGGGAGGCCGTCATATGACGGCCTCCCGGGATTTGGCATCCGCGCTGTGGCCGTCATTCGGCTACGGCCGGATGCGAAGTGGTTAATGCAAGTGCACGTGCTCCGTGTATTGCACAAAAAAGAAATTCTTAGTATTGCAACAGTCCAAACATAATAAACCGTGATGGGGATGTCTTCATGCAGGTGTGCACACACCCCCCCCCCCCCACCAGGTGTACCCTCGCCAGGTGTACCCTCACCTTAAGGGCTTTTTAAAAAAGCCTGTGATAAATAATATCAGCTTGGGAAGATCCTCCTATGGGTCCTCTTTGTGTAGTGGTTAGTTATGGCTTAAATGCTACTACAACGATCACTCCTTCCTCCTGATCACAAGCCAATTTCCTCCTGGCTGCCAGCAATCTCCTCATATATAACACACGTGAAAGACAATGAAAACTTCCAATGGTGTGATAACCTTTTAAAACAGGTTTATTAAACTTAAAATCCTACATAGATGTACAATAAAAACAAGCCTTGATATATTTATGGACAGCAAAAGGGGGTGTGATCGTGTCACCTGGAGACCGAATCTGTAGCTACGATTCCCAGCGCTCTCCCCGTCCTTAGCCTGTAGTAGAAACAACAGCTCACTTGCTTCCCCGTCAGCCGATCAAGCTCCTCCAATTGTAACGTACTGCTATACTCAGAGAAGCCAATAGGCCATCATTGTTGGCCTGATTCATGAATATCTCAATATGGGGAACCGTAGGGGCGGGGCTAATTCAGGTCTCTCTGTTGAGGAATTGGAAAGGTGGGAGTGTTGTTAGAGTCCATTCTGGCTGTCGTAGCCTTAAATTTCACCAATGCTGAGAGAAATTGATAGAACGGCGATATGAAGGTGCAGAACCACGGAGCTAGGGTAGAAGGGATGGGGTTAGAGAGGCCGTTCTGCATAACGTTAAAGTAGCACAATACTGAGTGAAACCAATAGGTTGCCCTAATTTATGAACTTTTGAAGGTGAGGAACCATGGGGAGAGGAGTTAATTCACTACTCTCTGGTGAGGAACTGCAGGGGAGGGACTGGGTTGGTTGGGCTGTGGTTAGAGAATCCATTCTTTCTGCCATACCCTTAAATTACTGTGAGAAACGGATGGCACTATCTGAAGGTAAGGAACCATGGGGGAGGAGTTAATTCATTATTCTCAGGGGAGGGACTGGGAGGGTGTGGTTTGTCCATTTTGGCCTCCATCTCTTAAATTATGCAGAGCAATTGATAAAAATAACTGAAGGTGAGCAACCATGGGGGAGGGGTTAATGCATTACTCTCTGGTGAGAAAATGCAGGGGAGGGGCTGAAAAAGTGGGGGTGTGGTTAGAGTCCATTCTGGCTTCCATAGCCTTAAGTTACTCCAATACGGAGAGAAATCAATAGAACGGCAATATGAAGGTGCAGAACTGCGGCAGCAAAGCTAAGGTGGTGGGGGCGTGGATAGAGAATCAGGCCATTATGTATGGTGTTAAAGTAGCATAATACTGAGTGAAACTGTTGGGTTGCCATTGTTGACCTAATTCATGACTATCTGAAGATGCGGAACTGCGGGGGAGGAGTTAATTTATTACACTCTGGTGAGGAACTGCAGGGGAGGGGCTCGGATATGGTTAGAGAGTCTATTCTGGCTGCCATACCCTAAAATTACGGAGAGAAACTGATAGCCTTATCTGAAGGTGAGAAACTGTGGGGGCGAGGCATGGGTGGTCGGTGCGTGGTTAGTGCCAGGCCTTTCTGGCTGTCCTATAGCCTTAAAGGCACAATGCTAAGAGAGGCTGATATGATTGAAGTCAACAATGGCTACCTTGCTGCTCAACCTGTGACTGTCCAGCGGTTGTGCAACTACAGGTCCCATGAGGCATTGCAAGGCTGACGGTTAAAAGCATGAGTCCCAAAGGCTGAGACATGATGGGACTTGTAGGCCCGGAGTTATTCTTTAACATACTCCAAAATTGAGGGAAACTGAGCTATGAATTAGGTTAACAATGACAACCTATGTGAACATGAGGAAGTGCAGGGGCGGGGCTTGGGGGTGTGATTACAGAGGCCATTCTAGCTGCCATAATTTCCAAGTCCTTGATGTGAAACAACAAAGCAGCAGCCAGTGGTAAGAGGCTAAATTCACCAATGAAAGAACATTGCCTATCCAGTCATGGGATCCTTGTAGGTGAACACAACGGTGCAGCTTTTAAATAACATCGCTTTATGGCATTCTAATGTGTTTCGGCTGTTTGTGCCAAAATTGCCAACGTCGGTGGTGAAGATTGGCAACCTGCCTTTGGATGGGTGTTTTTTTTACATGTGTTGTTATAAGCCAGGTAATGCCCTGTCAGGTGGGTGGTCAGATCTGCAGCAGTGTTGGCATCCACAGTGAAAGGTGAATCTTAAAGGGTGGACCACGAAGGGTGTCAACCACGCAAATCATTGCCAAACAAAAGTGGTGTCCCGGATTCTCCTATATGGATGTAACACTGAAACTATTGTATCTTCGGCCTGGTTTATTCAATACGGGTCTTCACCGCCCCCCCCACTTCTCTAACCCCCACTACCATCTGATGGGTCTTCTTCACGCCACCCCCCCCCCCCCCCCCCCACCAATTTGATGGGTGGTGTTCTCTCTACTCTTTCCCTGCCTGTCCCATCTGATGGGTCTCCTACTCCCCACCCCTCCCATATGAAGGGCTGAAGGGTCTCCCCCCCCCCATCTCTCTCTCTCTAAACTCTCTCTCTAATCTCTCTCTCTAACTCTCTCTCTGTCTCTCTCTCTCTCTCTCTATCTCTCTGTCTCTCTCTCTCCTTTCCCTCTGTTGTGTTAAAGAAGAGTCAGGAATGAATACCTAAGATGATAGAAGCTTAAATATAACGTTATATCTATTTTCCACCCCTGTCATCAAACTTAAAGTGGAAGTCCATGCAAAATCTAAAATCCCTGCATCTATAGACACCACGGATCTAACACTAAACTCTCTATCCCGGTAAAGAAAACAAGTGTACATACGTTTTTTTTTTTTTTTTTGGAAGCCGATCTGACCCGCTCCGACTGTATCCCACGCTGAGCTGTCAGCCGTGGCTTCTCTGTGTAGGCGGGTGCACAGGAGACGGAGGACAACGGAAGCCCCATAGTAACTCTATGGGTGACGTCGCTTCCCATTCATCTCACAACCGTTGTCCTCCGTGTCCTCTGCAGAGCTTCCGGTGTTGTATCATTATCCGTCCCCCATCACCAAGTGTCCGAGGTGTACTGCGCATGCGCAGTACACAGGACGCCCATATTCCGAAAATTGCCGAGGATGAACGGCGCCTGCGCCGTGAGTCCACTTTCAAGCCCCACCATCCAAGTGGACATAGAGTTAGAATATAAAAGTGCCGAGCGCAGCGAGGCCGTGCCCGATGCGTGGCGACCGAAGCGAGCCCGCGAGGGGCCCTCTCAATTTGACTAACCCTATGTCCGCTTGGATGGTGGGGGCTTCTCCTCGACTCACGGCGCAGGCGCCGCTCATCTTCCGACAATTTCCGAAAATCTTCTGGATCCAGACTGCGCATGCGCTGCGCATGCGCAGTAGACTTCGGACACCTAGTGACAGCCGGACACTTGGTGATAGAACACCGGCGCTAGAGATCAGGTCGGAAGCGGGTCAAATCGGATTCCAAAAAAGGTATGTATACAAATTTTTTTCTTTGCAGGGATAGAGAGGTTAGTGTTAGATCTTGTATGGACTGTATGGACTTCCACTTTAAGAGCCCCTCTTATTTTCTTCAGCCCTTGCAGGAGCTGCATTCAGGAAGTGCTGCTTTCTTTAGGCAGGCGGAGCCTTTAATTGGCTGCTTCCACCTGTAGCACCTGACCAATACAATACAGATCCTGCCATGTATTTTATTAGGTATCAGTTTATCTCGGTATGGATGTGAAGTAAATGATGTCATTGTTTACTACTAGATATCACTGCAGCCTTGCCTTGTATATTTTTTGAAGTAGGATTGCTGGGAGGAACTCTTGGCCTGGTGTGACACTGGTGATTGTGGAAGGCTTTGATGGTATCTTCTTGGCAGGGCTGTCACCATCTTAGACTATCTCCTGTATTCTGCCATACTAACAGACAGGGCAAGCTACAATTTGAGCAGATTTAGATTATGATGATTGGACGGTCTGTGGAGAACTCCTGACTTCAGCAGACAGATTTGGCACCGGAAAGGTTGTTGGCCCCGACTTATACGTTCACCTGCTTCTCATTGACTTTCACTAAGATTAAACCATGATGGGGCCGTACACACAGGCATGTGTGGTTATACGGCATGAATGTGCATGTTTATCACTATCCAAGGGGGTGCGGGGGAGTGTTAATCATCAAGTATAAATTGATCATTTCCTGATATACAGATAGGATGCTTGTAATGCTTTCCAGGTTAATCATAACTCTGTGTTTTATGTATGAGTGTGCCGGTTATATTATACATTTCCCTTGCACTGTAGACCAGTATTGTGTGTTTTTTATACTGAGGTTTACATTTAGTGACTTGAAGTTTTCTGATGCCGCGTACACACGACCGGACATTTTCCGGCAAACTAGGTCCAAGGGTCTTCCCGACGGACGTTCGAAGGAGTTCCGACGGACTTTCCGAACGGACTTGGCCACATACGAACGGACTAAAGCCTCATACACACTTTCCCGTGGATTTTTGTACGAAGGGCGTTGGCCCCAAGTTGGTATTGCATACACACGATCTGACTTTTTAGGCAGCAAACACGAACGACACTTCAAAAGAGGACGTTCAAATACTCCAGCGCCACCTTTGGTCAACTTCTGTATTGTTGTCTGATTTTTTGCATTGGTTCTGAGCATGCGTGTTTGTACTTTGCACAAAAGTCCGATGGTTTTTGTGTACACACGGTCGGACTTTGCTCCATCAGACTTTGTTGGCAGAAAGTTGGTCCGTTCGCACAGCCAACAAAAGTCTGATAAACTGAAAAGGTTGGTCCGATGGAGCGTACACACGGTCGGATGTTGGTCCAAAACAGCTAATTTGCATGTTTGTTGTCAAAAAGTCTGATCGTGTGTACGGGCCTTTAGTCTGTTCGAAAGTCCGTTAGTTTTTAACGTGGTGACGTAAATGGGACTATAAAAAAGTAATTTCAATAGCCAGTAGCTTCCGCTGCGTCGTATTTGGTCCATTGGACCAGCACACAGACGAACGGGTTTCCTGATTTGAGTCCGTCAGAATTGAGTCTGTCGGATGGATTTGAAACATGTTCTATTTCTAGGTCCGCCGGATTTTTTTCCCGAAAAACGAACGGATTAGTCCACACACGATCGGATTATCCGACGGACTAATCCCGTCGGACCTAATTTGCTGGAAAGTCCGGTCGTGTGCACGCGGCATAAGAGTTCATTCTACAAAGTCGCTTCTTTCGAGGATTACCTGAGTGGGCAGAGCTGTGTCTACTACACTATGTTGGAGGGGTGTTATGGAAACTAAAAGATTGGCTCACTGTTTTTTTTTTGGAACATTTGTGTATAAATAGAAATTTTTTTTTATAAGTGTTTAAAATATTTTAAAATATTTAAAATCTGTTTTCAGCTGCATACGGTGCTTAGGGAGGAGAAATGGCAGTGCACTGATCTTCCCAGTGAATGGCTGTACGGGGAGGGGGGGGGGGGGGTTAGCATGTCAGCAGAAGTATGATCATTGATGTGTTCTCAGCACAGCCAGAAAATTGACCAATATGTGCTGTCATGCCTAGTGTGGTCTTTTTTTATTTTATTGGAAAGTAGAGGGACTGGCAGGAACACCAGAGATTTAACTCGAAGGAAGCAACACAAAGAGAACAGGATACTTTTTTCATGCAAGTACATGGTACAGCAGGCACATATCAGGAATATAAAAAACTGGGTTTACAGATTTAAGGCTCCCTTCACACCTGGGCAATCTGAATCATCGGAGGAATTGCCGCAATTCTTTCCAGAATCATGGCAAAACGCGGGAAAGCGTTTGCGATGCCATTATTTCTCAACTGCACCCCAAATTTAGTGCGTTTTTTTTTTTTTTTTTTTTGTTTTTTTTTTCCCTCCCACATTTGTCGCATGCAAAATCCCGGGGCGTGTGTCGCCCAAAAGAAGTTTGCATCCCGTGATTTTGTTTGCGCGATTTGTCGTGCAACAATTGCGGCAAAATCACACTGCGTTTGGGGTGCCATTGAGAAATAATGGCATCGAAAACGCATTCCGCGTTATGCCGCGATTCTGAATCGTGGGAAGAATCATGGCGATTTCCGCCCAGGATTCAAATCTCCTAGCTGTGAATGGAGCCTAAGGCATTTTGTAGCTTACCAAGCCATTTCTCCAGTTCCTAGAGCAGCCATTCTTGACCAGGGTTTGGTGGAACTCTAGGGTTCCTCTAGAAGTTGCTAGGGGTTCGTTGAGGTGTGCCCAATTGACCTCCCATCTGTTGGTGGCTACGTTGTTTTTCTAAAAGGAACTTTATGCTCAATAGGTTTTTTGAGGGTTTAATTGTACTTTTGAAGATTTTCAGAGCCAGAAACTCCAAAATAGGAGCTCAGTGGGTTGACCCATCGCAGTGGCCATCTACCTTCTGGATGGACTGACCCTTTTGCCATTATTCCAGCCATAGACACAACCGGTAATTGGAAAATGGACATCGGTATAGCTGAAGTGGTATGCAATGGAAATGAAACCAAAATTAACATTTGTGGCATGATGGCGTTTCAGAAAAGTCAAACAGAAAAGAATGTCTTGTATATTGTAAGGTAAACACAAGTAGCCTACAAGACCAACCGAGGGTTAAACTTTCCTAACAGCAGACATGGTGTATCAGCTGTCAGCGGAGGTTTTGCACCAGGTGTCCCCGCATGGTGTTTTCTGAGGACATTATATTTTTTTTTAAACAGTCTGGTGTGAAAGTTTATACCATCTTTGGAGTGTTTGGAAACGCTGTTTTATTGTTCCTTAATGGTAGGTTCTGTGCCAAGAAAGAGAAATGGCTGGCAGGACTCGCATGCTGTGCTCAGTGTAGCTGCTGTGACTGCATAGAGAATCTGTCTTTTTTTTTTTTTAATCTACAAGTCATGGGAAGAATGGCTGAGCCCAGATAGTTTGTTGTGAAAGGATGGCATGCTGGTACTTGTCATTTTACAATAGAGACAAGGGTATTTAGAGGTCGTCTGTGCCCACATGGACCAATCGGCAGCCATTCACTCCCAGCTTTTACTTACCACTGAAGAAATGTATTTTCAGTCTGTTCTGGTGCTTCTATTAGGATGGTTCTTCCAATTTGTCACCCAAAAACAATGGAATAACTAGAGCTATTATATATAAAAAAAAAAAAAAATATATATATATATATATATAAAAATATATATATAATATATATATATATATATATATATTTTACTCTAAAGCAGGCATCACTATATGGCGGACCGCGGTCAGGATCTGGACCGAGTCAATGTCTCATCCGGACCCCTGCGGTGCCACCCTTTAGGAGTTGTTCTGCCCACAGCCATCACCTCTGCCATTTTCAAAGGCGGCAGCTGGAGGCAGGACGGCTCTGGGCAGAGGGTGGGTGCTGTACGAGTTAACAAGCAGGTGATTGGTTGTGAGGAGGCAATGCAGTCATCGCACAAACATGCGATTTGGACCGCCTGCTGGAAGAATATTTTATCTGACTGAACCTCTGTAAATTTTAATGCAATTCCCATGCTCTAAAGCAGGGATATGCAATTAGCGGACCTCCAGCTGTTGCAGAACTGCAATTCCCATGAGGCATAGCAAGACTCTGACAGCCACAAGCATGACACCCAGAGGCAGAGGCATGATGGGACTTGTAGTTTTGCAACAGCTGGAGGTCCGCTAATTGCATATCCTTGCTCTAAAGCATAACATGCATTGTTATTGCAAATGCCAATAAATGTTGCAGAATGAGATGATGCCATTTGAAAGTTCATCTTTTTGGACTTTTTTAGGCCCTTGCACTACATAGTTGATGGTGGACCTAAAGGAGATTGTACAATCGCATTGTATGGTGAGATTTACAGAGTTTCAGGGACACACTTCTCCTGTTTTTTTTTTTTTTTTTTTTTTTTTTTTTTAATACTACAGCCCTGCTCCTCCTATAGGCTGTTATGTGATCACTCAGCCCCTGCACACTCTGCCAAATGAACAATCTATGCAAAAAGAAAATAAGGCACAATTTGATCACTGCAGGAAGGCACTGGCTGTGTATTCAGGGAGAATGTCTGTAAGCACCAATGTCTGCATCTAACTACAGAGGTGGGCAGGATCAATCTCCTGGAGGATGGGGGCAGGTGCAGGGTGTGTGTGTGTCAATGAGGTCAGCTGCTGAACTACTTCTTGACTCTTAGGCTCCATTCACACTTATGCGACTGTGGGCACACTAAAGTCGCATGACAAGTCACACCCCATGTTTTCCAATGGCAACCGTTCAAATATGTGAGACTTATAGTCGCAACAACTTTAAAAAGGTTCCTGCACTACTTTAGGACGATTTTCATGCGACTTGAGTGTCATAGACCGCAATGTAAACATGCAACAATTGTCCATTATCATTGGTTAAAGCCAAAGTCACATCCAAGTTTCACCCATCCAAAGTCACGCAAGTGTGAATGGAGCCTTAACAGTTTCGTCCCTGGACATATACCAGGAAGTAATGGGGGAGTTTTCTATAGAACAAACTGGAGGCGGAGGTAAAGCCTACCTTTAGAATATATAGAAAGCCTTTTCTTTTCTGCAACAAAGGTACATTAATGGTACATAGGGAAGCTGGAATTTTTACGGGGGGGAAAAAGGTGAACTTGGCCTTTAAGTTTCTGGTAGAGGCTAGAGAGCTAATCCACCTCTCAGTGGTGTTACCTATTGGGGACTCTGGAGACCTGCACTAGGGCTATCTGTTCGTATCCCAACCACAACATGGTGTTTGCGTGGGTTTCCTTCAGGTACTCTGGTTTCCTCTAAGGCCCCTTTCACACCGGGGCGTTTTTCATGCGGTGCAGCGCTAAAAATAGCGCCTGTTCACCGCATGAAAAAATCCTGCCCCTTTAACTCCAGTGTGAAAGCCGGCGGGCTTTCACACTGGAGCAGTGCGCTAGCAGGATGACAAAAAAAGTCCTGCTAGCAGCATCTTTGGAGCGGGATAGGAGCAGTGTATTCACCGCTCCTATACCGCTCCTTCCCATTGAATAGAATGGGACACTACGGCGGCGCTCTGCGGGGGGTGTTTAACCCCTTTTCGGCCGCTCGCGGGGGTTAAAACCGCACCGCGAGCGGCCGAAAACCGCAGTGAAAACGACGGTAAAGCAGCGCTAAATATAGTGCTGCTTTACCGTCACCGCGGCTCACCGCCCCAGTGTGAAAGGGGCCTAACACTTCAAAGACATGCTGGGAAGTTAATTGGCTTTACCGTCACCGCGGCTGCACCGCCCCAGTGTGAAAGGGGCCTAACACTTCAAATTCTGACATGCTGGGAAGTTAATTGGCTCTGTCTGTTTGATGTCTCTTTCTTGATCCTGCTGCATCTTCTGCTTCTTGCTGCTTACTCTGACTTCCCTCCTGCCCTGTACTTCTTCTGCCTCTCTTTCTGCTGATTCTACCTCTTCTTCCTGACTCCCTCTGTTGCTGATGTCCCTCTCCTGTCTTATGTGACTCTTCCCTCTGATCCTTCTCTCTACTTTGATCCCTTTCTTCCTGATCACTGCTGTGCCTCTCTTGCTTTCTCTCTCATCTTCTGATTGACTGCTCTCCTGCTGATTCATCTCCTTCTGATGTACCTCTGTTCCCTCCTCTCTCTGATGTTGACCTATACTTTCATACCCTACTCTGACCTTCCCCACTTTCTCTGTTGATCCTCCTCCTGCTCCCTTCCTCTATGTGACATCCTTCCCTTGCCTCCTCTGCTCTTCTCTGTTCCCTGCTTCCTCTATGTTGAGCTCCCTGCTCTCTGCATGAACTGAATTTCTCTGCTGATCTCTCCTCTTGTCTCTCTTCCTCCCTCTATTCTTGATTGATTGCTGACTCACTTCTCTCTTCTCTTCCTCCCCCTCCTCTTTGCCTTATCCCTGATTTGTCCCTGTTGATCTGACCTCTGCCGTATCTTCCTCTCTCCTTCTGCTTGACCTGTCTCTGCTCTCTTCCATGACTTGCCTCTGTGCTGATTCCCTCTCCTCTCTCTCTCTGCTCCTCCTCGCTATGACCTCATGTCTCTCACTGCTGATCCTTCCTCTGAATGACTTCCTCCTTCTTCCTTCCTCTATCTCTATCTTTGATCTGTCTTGATCCTCTGCCCTCTCTCTGTACATCTTTTGGGGGGGGGGGGGCTGACTTGTTCTTTTACTCTCCTCTTCCTTGTTCCTGCTGTTACCCTGCTCCTTTCCCATTGATGCTGACTTTGCCCTCTGTTGATTGCTCCTCTGCCATCTCTTATGACTGTATGATCCCCTCGGGCTCTCACTTCTCTGATCTTTGAGATGTCCTCACTACTCTCCTTCTGATCCTTTGTGACTATCATACCTCCTCTATCTCCCTGTCTCTGCCTCTCTGACTCTGCCTCTCTGACTGCCTCCTGATCTGATCTCTTTCTGCTGCATCTTGTTTCTGTCTTCTGCTCTCTTCTAATGACCCTTGCATGATTGAATCTTTGTTGATTCCTGGCTGCTCTGACCTCTCTGCCTATTCCATCATGCTTCCTTTGCTTGGATCTCGACTTCTCCCTTTGCTGTTCCTCTGTCCCTCTGCTTCTCTGCCTATGATCTGAGTTATGACTGATATTCTCTCGCCCTCCCTCTTCGGACTTCTTGCATGCTCTCTGATCTACTGTTCTCCCTCAATCTGTGTTGTGACTGCTGTTACTTTCTCCCTCTCTCTGAACTTTTTCTTGATGATGTTGCTCTCCTGCTGAATTGATTGCCTGCCTGAATGATTGACCTCTTTGTCTCTCTGTGACTTCTGTTGATCCCTCTGTCTGTCTCTCTCTTGCTGGGAAGTTAATTGGCTCCTGTCTAAATAGGCCCTTGTATGTATATGTTTTGAGGATAGGGGCTGATGTGAATGTGCAATATATGTAAAGACCTGTGATAAATACATGATTTTTTGCAATTTATTACCCAGTCTGCACACCTATTGTAGCTGTTATGATGAAGACATTTGGTCCATCTTCTACTATGGAGAATGCAAGAGGGCAAAGTGGGAACATTTACCATATTTAGGTTGGTTGGAACAGGGCCTGACTGAGAGATTTCATGTAAAAGGCAAAACCACTGGTGTGGTGTGTGTGTGCTTGTAAAAATACGCCCAACAAGCAAAATCCCATTCATTTCAATGGCACCTGTTCACATCTGAGCGTTTTGACACCTGAAGCAAAATGCCCTAAGCTCAATAAAGAACATGAGCTACTTTGGGGCAGATTACAGGAGTTTTTTGCCTTTTACATTTGTATGTGAATTATATTTGCAATATGTACAGGCTGTTCAACTTTTTTTCTCTTGTTTCTATTTTTTGTATTAATAAAACTTTTATATTTTTGATCTTACTACATTGCCTTAAAAATCCCATTACTTTGAGGTATTAACGTTCACATTTATTAGGGATGATGGCAATGACATGCCATTCCTCATGAGTCTAAATTATCTTTAAAAGCCTTTTACATTGGTGACCTGAACAAAATTGCAGTAAAACGCACAACTTTGAAACTCTCAGGTGTGAATGCAGCCTAAAGGCGTCCCAATACTTTTGGTAATATAGGGTATACTCGGCATCCCTTCGCGATCAACTGTTTTAAGTGAGGAGACCTACTTGTGCATGTGCCTTGCTCCTCTGCTTTCAGCCTGGCAGCACTTTGATGGTTTCCATATACTCCTAGTAGATGGTGTTGATATTATACTGTATATAACTACTGTACGGAGTGTTATAGTACTCCCAGGTTTAATGAATTTATGTTACGCAGAAACTTTTTTATATGTAGAAACATTTACGTCATTCTCTTCTAAAGAAGCTTCCACACTGATGTCCGTACTACAGTCATACAAACATTAGACCAAACTTTTGTTAAAGACATAGAAGTTTACCTATTTGCAAAATGTGAAAGGAACACTGAGGACTCAAATGAAAGCCATAGAGAGATCACACCGATCCTATGGAAACAGTGGATACTTACCGTATATACTCGAGTATAAGCCGACCCGAATATAAGCCGAGGCACCTAATTTTACCACAAAAAAAAAACTGGGAAAACGTATTGACTCGGGTGAGACTCGGGTAAGCCTAGGGTGAGAAATGCGCAGCTACTGTAAGTGGAAAAGAGGGTCAATAATGCCCATTTGCAGCCTTACTGTGCCCATTTGCATGCCTCACTGTGCCTATTTGCAGCCATAGGTCCCCCTTCAAACTTGGTAGCTAAGGGTTCCTAGATGCCCCCTAGCTGCAGCCAAAAATGGGGTCTCTGGACCCAAAGGGTCCCGAAATGTCATTGCTGCAGGTGGACACAGTTGACCGACTTTGGGGCCCTGTATCACAAATTTGGATATGTTGTAGTGTTGGTTCCACTGGGTTTGCACACCAAATTTGGGGTTTCTAGCACTAAGTGGCCCGAGATGATATGGGGCCCCAAAGTCAGGTCGGAAAATGTCAAGCACTTTTCTCAGCAGAGAATGACGTTTTCCGAACCGACTTTGGGGCCCTGTATCTCGGGGCCACTTGGTGATAGGAACCCCCAGGTTGGAAAATGTCATTCTCTGCTGCAGAAAAGTGCTTGACTCGAGTATAAGCCGAGGGGGGCACTTTCAGCACACAAAAAATGTGCTGAAAAACTCAGGCTTATACTCGAGTATATGCACGTGCATTAATGTAAGTTTTTTTAAGTTTTTTTGGGGGGAGCTCCGCTTTAATGTAAGTTTTTTTTCAAGGCGGTAACGTGGTACATTAGGGGCAATGCAGCAAAATGTCCAAAGGAATAAAAGACTTGCCCTATTTTTGGCAATGACACTGCATTACTGTGTGTTGTGGTGCACTGCAACGCATGTGCATTGGTGCGGTGTTGCCTAAGTGAATTACAGTGCCACTCATTTGCAGGGAAATGCAAATTAATGCTCTAGGAAGCAAAGGACTGAATGGGCCCTTTAAGAGGAAGTAAACCCATCAGGGTTTACTTCCTCTTTGTTTCCCTGCAAAGGTAAAGCATAATGGACTACTATGCATCACATAGTAGCCGATTATGTCACTTACCTGACACAGGAGCCAATGATGTCACCGCTGTCCCCTTGTGTACGGAGCCTCCATCTTCTTGGTGGGTCTCGCTGCTCCGGCGCTGTCAATCGACGGAGCTGCGATGACGTCACTCCCGTGCATGCGCACGGGAGCCGACACTCGCGGCATATCGCCGTGAACAGCAGCGTGCTCAGTGCGTCTGCGTGCCGCTGTCTACGGCGCATGCCTGTCTTTTGGCAAATATCTTCTGGACCTACAGGTAAGTCTTAATCTAGGCTTACCTGTAGGTCAAAGGGGTTTACAACCACTTTAATCTTTACTTGGTAATGATTATGGATGCACCAATACCATTTTTATTTTTTTTTTAAATTTTTTTACAACGAATTCGAGTACCGATTTGCTTTTACTTTTTTCCTTTTTTATTTTTATTTTTTTTAGTACTCACTGATACCAATTACCGATACCTACCCCAACTGTTTTGTTTTCACTTCAGCTGTCAGCAATGGTACAAAGCATTGAAAAGTTATTTACAAATTTAAATAATTACAATTTTTTTTTATATATATATATATATATATATATATATATATATATATATATATATATTTTTTTTTTTTTTTTTGCGCTGTTTGATTGTGAAATGTGTAAAAATATTCACTAACAAAGTAAACCAAAAAAAAAGTTTTCCTTGTTTATCGTTTATAAAATAGACGTGGAAAAAAAAAACAGGAAAATAAATGGAGAATAGGGAGTTAATTAAAGCTGATTAGCGTAAATTAAGTGTTACTAAGGGGTTAAACAAAGGAACATTTGTTCATCCCTTTTCAGCTGCAGATGAAGAAACAGAAAGATACAAAAAGAAACCATGTTTTTTTTATTTTAGTGTTAATTTATTATTGTTGTTGTTTTTTTTTTGACAGCTCCAATTACCGAACTTATTAACACTTCAGCTGTCAACAGGGGAGACCCACTGACGGCTCAAAGAACCGAGCCTGAAAGTATCGGTTTCAGGTATCTGTGAATTTGCACGAGTACCGATACTTGTGCGAATACTCGGTATCGGCACCTATACTAGTATCCGTGCAAACCTAGTTATGATACATCATTTACTCTTTGCACTATGGTGCCTTCCCTTCTGAAGAACACTTAGATTGCTCCATTGTTTTTTCATTTCATTATTATCGCGCTATTTATTCTTTGTTCATAATTGACACCGATTTCCAAGCATGCTTTATTTTGGGAACGATAAAGCTTAGCTAATCATGTGCAATGTTGTGTATATACTTCACATTCCTAGTTACATTGTTTCTCATCAGTTGGTTTATATATAGTTTTTGGCTTATTATAAACAGAAGTCATTTGGAAAGCCCACAGTGGGATGAACATTGGATTGTAATAGGAAAATCTTCAAAGTCCTGGGATTTTCCCTTAAAATCAGGAACATCTATGTCTTTGTACCTCTCGCAATGTATGTATTAAAACAAACCCAGATAATGAGAAGTATCATCTAAAAAAAAAAAAAAAAAAAAAAAAAAAAAAGCCCCTCGTTCTGTTTATATCTAGCGGTAGTAATTCAGATATCATAGACTCAATGGGAATTCACACTGTACAAAGAGTCTGGAGGAAGGCGTAGTGTCTGCATGGCTGATTGCAGTTTGTCATTTTTCTAGCAAGTTACATTTACTTACCGTATATACTCTATAAGCTGACCCGAATATAAGCCGAGGCACCTAATTTTACCACAAAAAAAAAATGGGAAAACTTATTGACTCGTGTATAAGCCTAGGGTGAGAAATTCGCAGCTACTGTAAGTGGAAAAGAGGGTCAACAATGCCCATTTGCAGCCATAGGTCCCCCGAGCTTCAAACTCGGTAGTTAAGGGTTCCTAGATGCCCCCTAGCTGGAGCCAAAAGGGTCCCGAAATGACATTGCTGCAGATGGACACAATTGACCGACTTTGGGGCCCCGTATCTCGGGACCACTTGGTGCTAGGAATTCCAAATTCAGCGTACAAACGCAGTGGAACTATCCAAACCTGGAGTTCCTAGCACCAAGTGGCCCTGAGATACGGGGCCCCAAATTCGGTTCGGAAAATGTAATTCTCTACTGCAGAAAAGTGCTTGACTCGAGTATAAGCCGAGGGGGGCATTTTCAGCACAAAAAAATGTGCTGAAAAACTCTGCTTATACTTATATACGGTACTAATGCTTCCAAATTTTCCAAACCCAAGATAAGACCTGGCGAAAAACTCAGACACCAAAAATCCAGAAGGAAAAACCATGGTACAAATGTTCTAAATTGAGTTACAGTTCAGTGAGTAAAAGAAGTATTTCATCCCCAAGCAAAACATGACTTGGTATTTGGTGGAGAAACCCTTGTTGGCAATCACAGAGGTCAGACGTTTCTTGTAGTTGATGACCAGGTTTGCACACATCTCAGGAGGGATTTTGGTCCACTTTTCTTTATAGATCGTCTCTAAATCCTTAAGGTTTCTTGGCTGTCATTTGGCAACTCGAAGTTTCAGCTCCCTCCATACATTTTCTATAGGATTAGGATCTGGAGACTGGCCTGGCCACTCCATGACCTTATTGTGCTTCTTCCTTTGTTACCTTGGTGGTATGTTTTGGGTCATTGTCGTGCTGGAAGACCCATCCACGACCCATCTTCAGTGTTTGGTTGAGGGAAGAAGGTTCTCATCCAAGATTTTACAATACATGGCCTCGTCCATTGGCCCCTCAATACGGCAAACTTGGCCTGTACCTTTAGCATAGAAAAAGCCACAAAGCATCATGTTTCCACCTCAGTGACTGTAGGGATGATGTTCTTAGGGTCATAGTCAGCATTTTTCTTCCTGTGAGTCGAGTTAATGCCAAAGAGCTCCATTTTGGTCTCATCTGAGCACAGCACTTTCTCCCAATCCTTCTCTGAATCATTTAGATGTTCATTGGCAAACTTCAGACGGGCCTGTACATGTGCTTTCTTAAGGAGGGGGACCTTGCGGGCGCTGCAGGGTTTCCGTCCATGGCAGCGTATTGTTACCAATGTTGTTTTTTTTTTTTTTTTTTTTTTTTTTGTGACTGTGGTCCCAACCGCCTTGAGATCATTTATAAGCTCCTCCCGTGTAGGTCTGGGCTGATCCCTCACTTTTCTCATGATCATCCTTACCCCATGAGGCAAAATCTTGCATGGAGCTCCAGACCGAGGGCGATTGTTTTGTATCTTTTTTTTTCCATTTGCAAATACTGTATATATTCGAGTATAAGCAGAGTTTTTCAGCACATTATTTTTTGTGCTGAAAGTGCCCCCCTCGGCTTATACTCGAGTCAAGCACTTTTCTGCAGCAGAGAATGACATTTTCCGAACCGATTTTGGGGCCCCGTATCTCTGGACCACTTGGTGCTAGGAACCCCAAATTTGGTGTGCAAACCCAGTGGAACCAGCACTACAACATATCCATAGCACCAGGTGGCCCCTGAGATACGGCTGCAGAAAAGTGCTTGACATTTTCCAAACCGACTTTGGGGCTCTGTATCTCAGGGCCACTTGGTGCTAGGAACTCCATATTTGGATATGTTGTAGTGCTAGTTCCACTGGGGAGATACGGTGCCCCAAATTCGGTCAACTGTGTCCATCTGCAGCAATATAATTTCGGGACCCTTTGGGTCCAGAGACCTCAAATTTTGGCTGCGGCTAGGGGGCATCTAGGAACCCTTAACTACCGAGTTCGGGGGTCCTATGGCTGCAAATGGGCACAGTGAGGCTGCAAATGGGCACAATGAGGCTTCAAATGGGCATTGTTGACCCTCTTTTCCACTTACAGTAGCTGCGCATTTCTCATCCTAGGCTTATACTCGAGTCAATACGTTTTCCCATTTTTTTTTTTGTGGTAAAATTAGGTGCCTCGGCTTATATTCGGGTCGGCTTATACTCGAGTATATACGGTAATCCCTTCAAAAATAGTTTCCCTCTCGCCAAGTTTCTTGCTGATGGTCTTGTAGCTCATTCTAGCCCTGTGCAGGTCTACAATCTTGTCCCGGATGTCCTTTGACAGCTCTTTGGTCTTGCCCATGATGGTGGGGTTTGAATGGGGAAAAAAGCTTCTGTGGACAGGTGTCTTTTATACACATAATGAGTTGTTAGGAGCACCTTAAATTGACAGGACTAATCTGTGTACCACATGGGCACCTACTGTGCCCAGTCTGTGGGAGCCAGAATTATTGGTTGGTAGGGGATCAAATACTTATTTTACTCACTGAACTGCAACTTAATTTATAACATTTGTATCGTGTTTTTTCTAAGCAAACTTACAAAATCTGACTGCAGTTTCCTGCATCTGGAGAATGAGCCGTTTAGACTTAAAATCCTGTAATGCTTAAGCAATAAGTAAGCTGTTATTTTTTTTTTTTTTTTTGTACAGCTGTTCCACAAGAAAACCATTCCATAGAATTCGCATTTTGAATCTAAACAGCTTGTTTTCAAATCCAGCCACCGCTTGCTTCTGATTGGCTGCGTCTGCAGGCTTTTTATATATACACATAGTCCCAGCACACAGGATGTTCTCCCCCTCGGCGCACTGCGCTCTAATTTCTTCCAGATGATCTCTGGTGCTTGGGACAGTGTGCGACCGACAGTTCTCATACAGTCACTCTGTCTTGTTTAAAACGAAAGATTAAGTCACAAGGAAACTACTGTAACTCATCGGGTGATGTATAAATAGGTTGGGGTATCTCATTACCAGATGGGTTACAGCGCTGGAGTAATATGCTGCTTATGTTCTCAGCTGATGCTTTACATTGAACAAGGGCTGCTTTAAAATTTTGTTGAAAAAAAAACACCTCCAGTCATCGAGGTAAATCCGTCTGTGAATTGCTAATGCAATAATAGACCATTATATATCTGCCCAAGTCAGATAGTCCAGATTACGTTATAGGAACCTTTTTCCCTAATTTTAAAGCTTTTACAGTGACTTATTATATACAGGATTTATATAGCGCCAACAGTTTGCGCAGTGCTTTACAACATCGGGGAAGACAGTACAATTACAATACAATTCAATACAGGAGGGATCCGAGGGACCCTGCTCGTTAGAGCTTACAATCTAGAAGGGAGGGTCAAGTGGAACAATGGGTAGTAGCTGTGGGAGATGATCAGATGGAAAAAATGAAAATACGGTTGTTAGGTGTGGGTAGGATACAAATAAAGAATAAAAAGTGTGCAGCGCTGAAATGATGGAATTAAACCATCAAATGAATAGTGATATTGAGTTTATAATCCAAAATATACAAATAATGCATTCACCTGAATGCAACAAACCTAAATAAAACCACAATATGTATAAGCAAGTGCAGTGAATAATCAATAGTAGTGCAAATCAAATTAATGTATATAACAGAGATTGATATGACTCCAATATACAAACTGACAATAAATAATTACCTGAATCAATTGATATATACCGTATTTATCAGCGTATAACACGCACCCCGCGTTTAGGAGGGAAGTTTAAGGAAAAAAATTATCATTTAAAATGTCCATTAATGCAGCCTTCCACTGTCCCCCCCTGCAGCCTTCCCCAAAATTGCAGCATGGTTTTTTGTTGAATTTACCGCCGCTGAGATCTTCGGCTCCTCCCGCTACCGCCGCCGCGATCTTCCCCGCCGCCGCCATCTTCGCCTCCTCCATCTTCGCTTCCTCCCGCCGCCGCCGCCATCTTCGCTTCCTCCCGCCGCCGCCGCCATCTTCGCTTCCTCCCGCCGCCGCCGCCATCTTCGCTTCCTCCCGCCGCCGCCGCCATCTTCGCTTCCTCCCGCCGCCGCCGCCATCTTCGCTTCCTCCCGCCGCCGCCGCCATCACCGCTTCCTCCTGCCGCCATCTTCGCCTCCTCCCGCCACCGCCGAGATCTTTGGCTCCTCCCGCCGACAGACCGAGCCAAACCTGAACTCGGCTCCGCTCGCAGTAACGCCCCCGTCCCACCCCTTGGCCCGGCTCCTATTATGGACACAACACCGGGCCAATGGTGGGACGTAAAGGCTAGGGAGGCGGGACTGGGCGTGACTGCAAGTGGAGCCGAATACACAGTACACTCGGGTCGGCTCGTAAATGTCGGGGCTCCAGACAACGGGGGATCGGGTATAACATGCACCCACGATTTTCCCCTGATTTTAAGGGGGGAAAAAAGTGCCCGGTGTATATTGTTGTTCAATAATATATGGTAAAGGAGAAAAGATGGGGCCCGTAGTGTGATACCGTTTAAGGTGTGGGTAGGATAGGCTTCTCTGAAGAGGAGGGTTTTCAGGGATCGTCTAAAAGCTAATAGAGTAGGAGATAGCTGGGCAGATTGGGGTAAGGAGTTCCATAGGCTTGGAGTGGCTCTGGAAAAGTCCTGGAGAACGAGATGGGAGGAGGTGATGAGAAGCTAGAGAGCAGGAGGTCTTGAGAAGAACAATTAGGTTGGTATTTTGAGACTAGATCAGTGATGTAGCTGGGGGCAGAGTTGTGGATTGCTTTGTAGACCTAATGTGAAGCCAAGATATTTGAGATTGAAAATTTTTACCATGCCAGGACCCATAAAATCCAGAAAAATAAGTAACCCCCCCCCGCTTGTCATTTTCACCCCAGGAAGCTGCCATCTTGGCCTCCTGTTTTATCTTCAACTGCCATGATGCTGCGCATGTGATCAGTTATGACACCAGTCATTGGATGGTTTGACAGTTTATTCGAGAGTGCACAACCAATGTGACAGTTACATTCCCATCACGCGTCGAATGTAACCGCTTTTGAAACTTAAATCGATGGGTTCAATTCCTTCTTTTTTTTTTTTTTCCTTTAACTTAAATCAGAACTATAGGCAAAACTTTCTTTTTTTTTTTTTTTTTTTTCATTTTAGGTAGAGTAAGGGAGGGTTATACCAATGTTAGTTTCTTTTTCCATTTGTGTCCCATTGGGGAGATTTCCCTTTACTTCCTGTCCCATAGCCAATACTGGAAGTTAGGGCAAATTAAGGAAATTCTTTGGGGACCCCCCGGTCACCAGAACTAGTGTATCTATTGGAAGATTTCTCCGCCACTGGTGGCCGGTCCATCTACAGAATTCGCCCCCTAGCCTACACAAGCATCATGTGTCTGCACTGTGCGGAGCACAGGACCAACAGGTCTCTACCAGGTCCATTACAAGCTCACAGAGCACAGCTGCCCGAACCCTCCCACCCTGCGAAACCAGCGATTGAATACTCGGCTTCCTGCCTCGGCCAATCAGAACAAGAGGCCGAAGGGCCAGAATCCGAAAAGACCAGGTCACACACAGAAGCTGTAGCGCCAGGCACCAGAGGAGCTGTGACCGCTGGAGGGCTCCACCCATAGGGTGAGTGTGGACCTGGAATATTTAGGTAAAAGTATCACCACCCCCCCTTGATCCAGCGCTGTGCCAGTCTGTGGGGCCCAGCCGTGTTGTCAGTGTTTATGGGCACAAGCTGCATGGCAAGGGGATCGAGCCTGCAGTTGTGCCACGATAGGAAGCGATTTCCTATGGTGGCACACCAAGGGGAGGAGGAGCCAGGAGTGCCAACGGGGGACCCAAGAAAAGGAGGTTCAGAGCCGCTCTGCAATACCTTTGCACAGAACAGGTAAATCTAAATCTGTTGAGGTTTCAGAATTCTCTGTGGCACCTCTGAATATCCAATACCTGGTTTCATGTTTGATTACCATCAGGTTGCCCTCCGAAACTGCTGCCTTGTTCCTTGCGTTTAGTTTTGTTCTATCACTTTACCTGCAAATTCATGTTAGGGTTGTTTATAGAATTAAATCCCAGCTTGTAATCACTGCGCCTTTTTGTATGTGTTTTTTTTGGGTACTGTGGCTTCTTTAGTTGGCACAACTGGTGTTGTCTGTGTACTGACAGGCATCCAGTGGTAGTGTACTCCCTCCATACTGGTGTTTTCATTGCCCCTATATTAGAAGGTGTCAGATCAACTGCAGATTACATGGTAAGGATACACCTAATGCTGCAGTGGATTCAGGGGTTGCGCTTTGAGGCCCCGGTAGCCCGCCAAGCCGCCACTGTGTTAAGCTATTAACTTTGCAGCTGGAGGCAGCGTCCTTCACCAAGACAGACACATCGATATGCGTGTCTCGTCCTTTGGGATTCCATGATTGCCATGTGCAAATTCATTACCTTTCCTGCTGGGTCATTTCATTTCTCCCTGGAGTTCCTGTAATCCTTTTTAATACCAGTGAATTTGCGGAAAGATAATTCTTCTAAATTCTGCACTTTTCATAATATTATGAATAGTACGAATCTTTTTTTATTTTTTTATTTATTTTTTTTCTATCGTGTGATTTTTTTTTTTTTTTTTTTTCTTAAATAGCCACCATAATTTAACCGCTTCTATACTGGACACTTTTATCCCCTTCCTGCCCTGCAATTTTCAGCTTTTAGCCCTGTTACACTTTGACCATTGCGCAGTTATGCAACACTGTACCCATGTGACATTCTTATCATTTTGGATGCAGAACTTTCTTTTGGTGGTATTTAATCACCGCTGGGTTTTTGAATTTTTTTTCAAAACCAACCAAAAAAGACAGAAAATTTTGAAAAAAAACATTGTTTTGTGTTTTTTGTGTTTTTTTTTTTGTTATACAATTTTGATTTTTCTTCTTCACTGATGGGGCTGCACTGAGAATTTGTGGCCTGATTATCCGTGTAAATGTCCCCTGAAACAGGAAAGCTGGTTATTGGCTTTACCTTCCTCACACTGACAGCGCTGAAGAAATTAAATGCCAATAACTGGCATTTGTTTACATGTGATTGGACACAGCTGATCACATGGTAAAGAGCCTACATCATCGGCTCTTTACCTTGATCAGTGATGCGCTGTGTCTGAGAGCACCCTCGGGGGGGGGGGGGGATGTGGGGCGCACGAGCAGAGTTATGTGAAGGACGTCCAATCAGGATGGTAAAGCCATTGCTCGGCTGTCCTCCTTCTGTTATAGGCCAGGCAGAAAGGTGTTAAGATCCTTAAAAACAAAATTTAAGTTTTGGTTAGATTTGCGAGGGATCAGAAACACTGTCATATTTTTGTTGCGGTCTGTGCCCTCATTGGGGTGATTCACCCTCCTCTATTTGTCATTTTTCTGTTTATCACCAAGAACAAACGTTTTTTGGGTTGTCACCAGAAAAGGAATAGAGGGGAAATCTTTCATTAACCACTTCCCGCCCGGTCAATAGCATATTGACGTCCGGGAAGTGGTTCCGTTATCCTGACTGGGCGTCATATGACGTCCTTCAGGATAACATGCCGCCGCGCGCCCGTGGGGGCGCGCATCGCGGAGATCGGTGGAGCAGTATGTCAGTCTGACACACCGCTACACTGATCTCGGTAAAGAGCCTCCGGCGGAGGCTCTTTACCACGTGATCAGCCGTGTCCAATCACGGCTGATCACGATGTCAACAGGAAAAGCCGGTGATCGGCTTTTCCTCACTCGCGTCTGACAGACGCGAGTAGAGAGCCGATCGGCGGCTCTCCTGACAGGGGGGGTCTGCGCTGATTGTTTATCAGCGCAGCCCCCCTCAGATGCCCACACTGGACCACCAGGGACTCCACTAGGATCACCAGGGAAGTGGGCAACATGTGGATGGCCAGGTATGTACCCCCTGGCCATCCACATGTGCAAATGATGCCCAATCTGTGCCAGTCAGTGCCCACAAATGGGCACTGGCTGGCACCATCAAGTAGCAATCAGTGCCACCCATCACCCAGCAATGCCACCCAGTGTTATCAGTGCCACCCATCAGTGTCCAGCAGTGCCACCTATCAGCGTCCATCCGTGCCCATCAGTGCCCACCTATCAGTGCCCATCCATGCCACCTATCCGTGCCGCCTATGAGTGCCCATCAGTGCCGCCTATGAGTGCCCATCAGTGCCGCCTATGAGTGCCCATCAGTGCCACATATCAGTGCCCATCAGTGTCGCCTATCAGTGCCCATCATCAGTGGCCGTCAGTGCCACCTCATCAGTACCACCTCATTGGTGCCACCTCATCGGTGCCCATCAGTGCCGCCTTATCAGTGCCCGTCAGTGCAGCCATATCAGTGCCCATCATTGAAGAAGAAAACGTACTTATTTACAAAAAAATTAACAGAAACAAAGAAAAACTTGTTTTTTTTTCAAAATTTTTGGTCTTTTTTATTGTGCAAAAAATAAAAATCGCAGAGGTGATCAAATACCACCAAAAGAAAGCTCTATTTGTGGGAACAAAATGATAAAAAATTTGTTTGGGTACAGTGTTGTATGACCGCGCAATTGTCATTCAAAGTGCGACAGTGCTGAAAGCTGAAAATTGGTCTGGGCGGGAAGGTGTCTAAGTGCCTGGTATTGAAGTGGTTAAGGACACTAGTTGGGGACACAAGCAGGGATTCCCTCACTTTGGAGGGATTTCCTCCTACTTCCTGTTTTGTCTGTGGGACAGGAAATGAAGGGAAATCTCAGTGGGGCACATATGACAAAAGAACCTGACGGGGCTTATAACCCTCCCTCCTATTCAAAATAGAAAAAAATAAAGTTTTAGCTCTTTAACCCCTTTTACAACCACCTAACACATGTGTAAACCCCAACAATGAACTTCTTATTGACTCCCTTTTTTTTTGGTCTGTTAAACATACCAGTGAATGCATTTTGCTATATCTGTCCAGTAAATATAGAAAGAGCCTGCTGATCCTGGCAGAAATCCAATGAGCTCATGACTGTCTGTCTTCCTGTGCTGCACTGTTATTGGTGAGTATTGCTCCTTCTGAGATACAGAACTCCTCCCCTAAGTCATGGAGATGAGGGGAATGTTCTGTAGTCCTAGCATTCTTTTGACCTAGGGTGACAACACTGCTCCTCCAAAAAGATACACTGTGAGTGTTGTCACCATTGGACAGAAAGTGTTACTAAATAAAAGAAAAATGTCAGGAGAAAAGAAAACGACTGCAGTCACCACATCTGATAAGTCGCACTGTGTTCGATTTGTGTTCTTGGGTAAGATACAATAAAGTTGAGTGAAATGTGCTCGATATTTCCATGAAATGATGCAGGAGAACTATGAGTGAGTAATTTGCTGTTCTGAAATGTGTCTCCTCTTTGGATTGTGATGTCTGCATTGGATCTTCTCTTGGCTTGAAAGCTGCTGATGACCAAACATTTGTCATTAAAGTTTCCCGGTTCAAGTTTTGACGTGTTTTAGCTCTACTTGTGTTTTTTTTTTTTTAATGCTAAAGTGCCTCTGCGCTCTACAGGATTGTTATGAAATGTTGTAAGATAATATATTTTACGTGAGAGCTTCTGGGAAGCCGTTAGCAGAGACGATGGAAGAGGGGAATGTGCTGGTTTGTTAATACTGCTCTGAAGCCGGACTCCCGTTTTTGTAATAGTCACACTTTCTCCACATTCCCTATGAAGCTGCAGTATTTCTGCTGTGTGTAGTCTTGTAGGGAGGACATGAGAGCCTTTCAGTATAGTGACCGCTCACAAAGCAGGCCTCGTCTGACTGATATAAGCTAAGAATTTACTAAGTGACTTAAAACGAACACGATAAAGGAAAATAAATGCTTAAAGCGTTCCACCCAAAATTAGAACTTCCACTTTAAGCGCTCCTTTCCCCTGACATGCCACATTTGGAATGCCAATTTTTTGGGGGGGAAGTGGATACTAGACATGTGCAATTTGTTTAGTTCCTAATTCGTTTTTTAACAAATTTTGACAAATTCGTCAATTCCAAATTTCCGAATTTTTCAATTTCCGAATTTCAAAATTAGCGAAATGACGAATTTCGTATTTTGGGATTTCCGAATTTTGGGACTTTCCGAATTTTGGGACTTTCCGAATTTTGGGACTTTCCGAATTTTGGGACTTCCGAATTTTGGGATTTCCGAATTTTGGGATTTCCGAATTTTGGGATTTCCGAATTTTGGGATTTTTGGAATTCGGAAATTAAAAAATTTGGAAAATCTGAAAAAAAAGAAAATCTGTTAAAAACGAACTATTAAATTATAGGTATTGGAATTCCCTTTCAAATTTGTCTGTTAGTGAACGTAACGAATACGAATTTATCCGAAGTTACGAATTATCTGAAATAACGAGTGCCGCATCTAACCAAATAGAACTGAACAAATTAATAATAATAAATAACAATAATAATAAAACCTTTTTATTATTAATTATTTATTATTAATTTGTTCCGTTACATTTGTTTAGATGCAGCATTTGTTATTTCAGATAATTTGTAACTTCGGATAAATTCATACTCGTTAATTTAATAGTTAGTTATTAATTAAACAGATTTTCTTTTCTTTTTTTCAGATTTTCTAATTTTGGGATTTTCAAATCTTTGAATTTCCGAAAGTTCGAAAGTCCGGAAGTCCGAAAGTCCGGAAGTTCGGAAATCCGAAATTCGGAGGTTCGGAAATCCGAAATTCGGAGGTTCGGAAATCCGAAATTCGGAGGTTCGGAAATCCGAAATTCGGAGGTTCGGAAATCCGAAATTCGGAGGTTCGGAAATCCGAAATTCGGAGGTTCGGAAATCCGAAATTCGGAGGTTCGGAAATCCGAAATTCGGAGGTTCGGAAATCCGAAAAATAGATATGTGAAAATTCCCAAAATTTCCAAAATTCAGAATTTCCGAAAAAAGCAAAAAAACGAATGAAACGAAAATGAACATATTTCTTGTCAGTGCACATGTCTAGTGGATACCTTGTTTTCAGAGGGACTTCCTGTCCCACTTCCTGCTTCCTCTTCTTGGCTGCCTAGGCGGCCCGTCTCTGCCAGTGATCTTCTGGGACACGTCACAGGTCACAGAAGATTGTCTGGCCAATAGCAAAGCGTGACTAACGCCCAGCCATTTTTATAGCGCTGATCGCTGTATAGGTGTCAATGGTCACAAAAAAGTGTCAAGTATCCGAAATCTATCCCCTATTTTGTAGACACTATGGGGGAGCTTTACTAAAACTGGTGCACTCGGAATCTGATGCAGCCGTCCATGGTAGCCAATCAGCTTCTAACTTTAGCTTGTTCAGTTACGCTTTGGCAATAAAACCTGGAAGCTGAAATTAATCGATTACTATTTTTATAATCGATCGGCCAGTAACATAATGGGGTTAAAAAGAAACTAAAATTAGCCCTTTTATACTACAAAAAGAGCAAATAATCGCTACTGTGTATAATATATATATATATATATATATAATATATATATATATATATATAATAATTACTTTCACAGTTCTACAGTAAAAAAATGAACCCCTTACTGAAATTAAAAATGAACCCCTTACAGTAGTGATTATCTGCTTTTTTTTTTTTGTACTATAAAGGGCTAATTTTAGTTTTTTTAACCCCATTATGTTACTAAACGTCTCAGGCCTGGTTCACATCTATGTGTTTTTTGGTGCTTTTTGCAGAAACGCGCTACAGTTCATTTACATGGTTTCCTATGGGACACATTCACATCTATGCTTTTTTCAGCCGCTGCGTATTTGGAAAGGGTCAGGTACTTAGTATATACAGTATATCTCTTCTGTCTGTTATTCTCAGAGTGGATTAGATATTTTTCTCCCTAACCATTTTTTTTTAAACTTTACATATTAACTAAATTTATACACCACACTTTTTTTTATGGTTAACCGATTAATCAAAACAATCGGCCAACTAATCGATTATGAAAATAATCGTTAGTTGCAGCCCTAATGTATATACAACACAAGATAAATCATCTATATCTAATCTTTCCTAGGATGATATCCAATGGGGCGAAAAAAAAAAAAAAAAAAACTACCAAGTTAACAAGTAAAGATAAGAAACCAAGGGGGCAAGAACTAGGAGAAATTTCCCCTCTGAATTCCACCCCTCCTACTGTTATTCTGTGTCTGATCCTGGGGCGACATATCGCAAAAATTGGCCTGGTCATTAAGGGGGAAAATTTTCCGGTCTGTAAGTGGTTAAGGGGGAAAAAACCTTCTGAGCTGCAGCTGCCCCCCAGAGCCCCCGTTTTTCTTACCTGAACCCGATCGTTCCAGCGACGAGCACAGCAGCTCCAGACACTGTCTCCGGGTCCTCATTGGATAGAGTGACTCCCGCTGCTGTAATTTTAAATCCAGTGACACGGGGGGGGGGGGCGGCTGAGTCCTGCTGTCTGTCAATGGACGCAGCAGCAGGACTCGGGAGTGTGCCTGCACAGGTGCCCCCATGGAAAGCGTCTCTCTCCGCAGGGGGCACTCTTTGAGGAGGAGGAGCCAGGAGCGCTGCCGGGGGACCCCAGAAAATGAGTACCGGGGGCGCCTTTGTGCAAAACCCTTGCACAGAACAGGGAAGTATAACATGTTTTGTTATTTAAAAACAAAAAAATTAAAATAAAACGGACATTTACAATCACTTTAAAGATCGCTGTTGGACGCACACATTACCACAGGTAATCACTGCCTAAGCTGGATTTCTATCTTTCTGTGCAGGTGTAGGAGTCCCCGTGTTTGCTGCATGCCTGTTCTGTGCAGTGGAATGATTTCACATTTACTTATTATACTGTGGAGACATTGTGTACCAGACTTGGTCTGTCATTAAGTAAGACCACACACATTTTATTAATTTAATCCACCTGAGCGTTTTAATTTTTTAAATGGCTGCTGCCCAATTCCCCTCCTTTTTAAGATTTCAGTATGTAGTATTCTAGACTAGAGAGACAAAGACTGGAGCATCAGGCTGTGATCTGAAGCTTGGAAGAAAAGATAAATGGGTTAAGGCTTAATTTCAGAGGTTTAATTTTTAGAGGTTTAATTTCATTAGCATTTTAAAGATGATCTGCAAGGTACTAGAGCTTGTATGTTCTGTGTGTTCTGTGATGTCTTTTACACACATAAAAGAAAAGATTAATCATTGCTGTTAGCAGGTCATGCATGCACACATTTACAGATAGTACCTGTGTTTCATCAGATTTGGCGACTCGTCAGAATGTTTAACGGAAGTGGCGTTCCATCGCCGCCATCTTCCTACACCCACCCCCACACTCCTCCATAGTAAGGATACACTGAGAAGGGGGAAAGCAGACCTCTTGTTACACCCACTGGAGTTTTGCATTTTACACTTCTTTTTTTTTATTAACAGTATACTGAGTTTATATAGTGAAATACAGTACTTAAAACTCTATCAATGTTTAGTCGAAGTTGAATTTTAAAGTGGGGTGCCCCTTAAAAAAAAAAAATATATATATTTAAAAGTCAGCAGCTACAAATACTGCAGCTGCTGACTTTTAATAATCGGACACTTACCTGTCCCAGGGTCCAGCGATGCAGGGGAATGAAACTCCACCCCCTTGTTCCCAGCTCCACTCGCGGCGCTGGCATTCTTGCTGTGGGCACCCGGCTGTGGCTTCACAGCCGGCACCCACTGCGAATGCGCAAGTGGCGCCGTGATACGACCTGTCACGTGTCCCAGGTGACTGACTGCGCCAAGGGGAAGTGATGTCAGTGGCATTTAGAGGCGAGTAAATTTTTTTTTTTTTATTTTTTTTTTTCATAAATATTTAAGAATAATAAAATTAAAGCCCCCCCCCCCCCTCATAAAAAGGGTGAGGATTGTAAAAATAACAAGACAGTCCACACCTTATCAGTGCTACTGTCACATGACATTAAAAAAAAATATTGATTTGAGGCAATTACTTGAAAAAAGTATCGATACTTGTACTCGGTCTTAAAGCGGTTGTATACCCGCACATCAAAAAAAAAAATGAATAAAAAAAAAACGTCCACGTCGAGGGATCTGACATCTTGCCCTCGCCATTTCTTCCGGGTTCGTGGAAGAAA